>WHVA01000074.1:0-300740 GCA_015179125.1 Gautieria morchelliformis
GAGAGTTCGGTTTAGAGGTTCGGCAACACCATTAGACTCTGGTGTGTCGTGTACTGTCAACCAATGCTTTGTGCCTTGTTTGGCCAGGTGTTGCTCAAATTCAGAGCTCCTGTATTTGCCTCCTCAATCAGAAACAAGTGCTTTGATGTGCACATTTCTCTGTCGAAGCATTAAAGCCCCGTAGAGCTTGTATTTTGAGAATGCTTCTGATTTGTTTGCCATGAGATAGATTACCGATTCTCTTGAGTAGTCATCGATAAAAGAGACATAATATGACTTTTTATCGATGGTGAGGTGCCTTGCAGGTCCCCAGACATCAGAATAAATTCTGTCACTGAATTTTGATGTTCGGTCTCTGGGTTCTCGAGGAGGAGGTTTGCATGCAATCTTGGCTTGAATGGGCACATCACAGACAATTATATTGCCTGTGGAGCTCAGTTCAATGCTCAATATCATGCCATGATTAATTAGATGTTGTAGGGACTTCTGTGAGATGTGCCCCATTTTTTGATGAATTTCCATGGTAGACATACACATGTGGGCTTGAGCATTTGGTGACTGGAGGTCTAGTCGATATAAGCCATTGATCTTCAGTGCTTGCATCAAATCATTCCAGTACTGTTAGATATTGTGCATTTCTTGCCATCGAGTTGAATATCGTAGCCAGCATCATCGCACTGACCGATTGAGACTAGGGTAGCAGCAATTTTTGGTGCAGAGTATGTATCTTGCAATGTGACTTCTACTGTTTTATCTCCAACCTTATTGGATAATACGAGCAGTCCTGAGCCAAAGGCATCAAAAGTGTCTTTGTTGCCTGCTTGGATAGTCCTCGGCTGTGAGAATTGGCAGTAGTTCCTCAATAAATTTTTATGAGGAGTCATATGCGATGTCGTTCCAGTGTCGAGTATCACTATAACTCCTGAGGATGTGCTCAGATTAAAATTAGAGCACTCGTCGAAATTGGTGAAGGCAAGATGCCCATCATCACTTTCCTCAGAAGAGGTCTCTTCTTCGGCAACATTCGCTTTGCTTTACCCTTCTTCTTCTTTTTGCCTTTGGATTTTTTCTTCTGACATGGTCCTTGACCTTCTTTACCACCTCCTTTAGCCCAGCAATTTTCGATAGTGTGTCCAGGCTTTTTGCAGTTAGTGCATGTATGCGCCTTCTTCCCCTCTTGGTTTTTCTTGGTAGATGAACCAATAAACACTTGCTCTTCTTGTGGGAGTGTTTTCTTCCTGTCATACTGAGCCTTTAGTACCCTAATAATGTCATCAGGGACTAAGGGCCTCCCGCATTCTTCAAGCAAAGTGGTAAGGGCATTCATGACTGCCTCATAGGAGGGTGGAAGTGATGCAAGGATGATGTCCATGAATTCCCCTTCAGAAACTCTGGCTCCCATCTCATTAAGCTGAGCATATAGGTCTTGGGCCTTGTCCAAGATCTCTCAAATATCCATCCTCAGGACATCTCATACTGCGGAGTTGTCTCTGCAGGCTGGTGAGGACCATCTTGGGATTTTTGGTCATTTCATTGACCAATGGATCCCAAGTCTCTTTTGCTGTCTTTTGCTTCTGTAGCATCAGAGCTAGTGACTCTGACACTGAGACGGTGATTTGGGTCTTGGCTTGTCCTTCTCTGGCAAGATATCTCTCCAGCCTCTCCTTGGCCTTATCTATCTGAGTTTCCTCAGCTTCTGTAAGAATATGGCCTGGGGGTATGACTGGAGGATCAGGAGGTTGAGTGACTCTCACTTCTACATGCTTGAGTAGATTTTTGGACTCGAAATAGCTGATGAGAGTGGCTTGCCACAATGGCCAATTACTTCCATCTGTAGCAAGGTTCTCAACATCCAAAAGTTTCTCTGAAGTGTCTGCGGGGCCCATAACCCTGTAGAGGACAGGAATCATAGGCAGTAGGACTGGACTTGATACTCAAAAGAATATACTAGAAATCATTCACTACAATTTCTAGTCTATTCTTTTGAGTATCAAGTCCAGTCCTACTACCTATAATTCCTGTCCTCCACAGAGAATCCTGGAAGTCGGATCTGAAAGGACAGTGGCTTTAACTTGTATGTTGCACCCCCAATAGCTATTGTCCTAGGTATTTTGGAATGGAAGTCAGAATTTGGAAGAGGTGGAGGTAGAGAAGGGTTCAATAATCAAGCTAAGTTGAAGGTCAGAGGTTGGAAGTTGGAAGACAAAAGGTCAGAGAGTGGAGTTGAAGTTGATTATCTGATTGCAGAAACAGAGAGCATACATGAGGGGGTTTTATACAAAGAGCTGGAACAACAAGTAATGGGATGAGAGTCATCAATTGCAGTGCGAGTGGAAGTAACTATGACAAATAGAGTAACTAACTAATGCGGAACAAGAGAACTACAATGGGGTGCAGGGTAGAGTCAAGAACAAGAGGCAAAAGAACAAGGGGCACGTAAGTATAATGGACAGTGGAACAAATGAAACCCCCGATGCACTGGACTTGGTATCTTGCTGTTCTGAGGGTCAAGCAGGAATTCCTTTTGCACTCCGACCACCACCATCACTAGGGTGCATTTTCAGTTCTTCTCATAGTCTCGTAGTTACCCTCGTAGATACGTCTACATAACACTCTTTATGCACCTAATCCATGATGGCTCAGCCACAATGTTGAATGACATGTCAACTGGCAGGGCAAGGGGCAGAACCACACCTATGTCATGGCTGGTGGCACCATCGACCATGGTGCAAGCCAAGCTTAACACCCAAGGCCACATCCAGCCAAGAGCAGCAGCAGGCCCAGTGAAAGAAAAACAGACAAAGCCAACAAGGTGAGCTGAAAACCCAGGCGAGAAGAAGGTGCCTGTGACTTGAGCCGCCACCAGGGGGGCTGCTGCACCCGGAGGCCCTCCAGCACAAAGGCAATAGACCTCATTGCATTTACTGCTTGGCACAGTACCCCCTGTACTGTGATACCTGAAATATGGTTGTGGAGAATGTGCTGATTGTCCAGGGTGCACCGGGTATAATCAGCAAGGTTCGTTCAAGGTAGAGGCTACCTGCTTTTACATCTCCTATCTCCTGGCCTGGCAAGTCCCTGATCTCCCCCCTGGTGAGGCTGTTGAGGACAATGCCAGGTGTGAAAGGCTGGTTGGAAAGATAAGAGAGATCTTGTGGCAGAGGGGAAGGTTCTCTCTGCAAAAATCATAGAGGCCACAGTGCTGATCGACAAGGCCACCTCAGCAGCTGAGATGGTGGCCAGGATATCTAGCCAAGCAGCTGAAGACGCAGCGGCAGTGGTTCATAAAATACAAACTGTGTCGAACACAGTAGCCAGCTCAGTGAGACTTTGACTATGTACAGGGATGCCATGCTGAGAGTCTCAATGGTGCAGCAGACACTGGCCAGTGCTGCCACCCTCAATGCTAGGGTCTATGCGAGGGAGGGTGTCAAACAGAGGTGGGTGCTGGTGGATGCCGCAAACGTGGGAGAGCGCATTCTGGTGGACCTAGACAACACA
Organism: Gautieria morchelliformis; assembly: GCA_015179125.1. Lineage (NCBI taxonomy): Eukaryota > Fungi > Basidiomycota > Agaricomycetes > Gomphales > Gomphaceae > Gautieria > Gautieria morchelliformis. The sequence continues at coordinate 3,502 of WHVA01000074.1, forward strand.
GGCCTCGCATCCAAGGCCAATGAGGCAATCAAGGGCATGGACGTGGAGGGGGAAAGGGGTGTGGTCAGTGTGAAGTGGCTCACCAACAGGCGAGTCCTGTTTGAGCTCAGCACTGATGAGGTGGCAAGGTGGCTAAATGAGGCCAAGCACAGGCTCCAGTTAACAGAGGCGCTGGTGCCAGATGTGAGAATGAAGTTGAGATTGTTCCTGCTTGTTCTCCAGTTCATCCCCCTCCACTTCAGGCCGGAGAGGGAGGATGAGCTGCAGGGTGTCATGACCCATTTATTTCTTGTATCCAGCTATCCCCATTTTCCCTTTCATCACTCCACCTCTATGTTTGCTCCTTTTGCCCTTCGCTGAATTTGCCGAATGGCCATTCGCTACTCGCATCATTCGCCAGTAGGCATGCCATCAAACACGATTGACATCCTTTACCTGGTGTGATGGTTCATCACTGGCCCCATTATCTTCCCGACTCAACCCCCTTTGGGTGTTCCTATGGCCAGAATGCACTCATGGGATGTCCTACCCATAGATCATGTGGGATCAACCCAGCAGGCCAAGAGTCCATGCAGGGTGACATGTATGCAGGTCTCAAGGCATGTTTTCTTACATAGGTACCTTTGTCCTCTCTCCCCCCTGTGTTTCATGTTCGCACAGTCACACTACTCCTTTTCTCTATTGTATATGTGTTTCATCTATTTGTATCCTGACTGCGCACCCCTATCCAACCCTGACTCACAACGGCCTCTTTCCTATTCACTGATATCATATGAGCATTCAGTATAAGTAGTTTGCATTCACATGTATATTCTGCAGTTCAATTATCATATGTCTATCTTGTGTAAAACTTGACCACACTGTGACCATTGTCTTAAGCCCTCTTGTTTAGACCACACTATCTCTAACCAGGGCAGGGCTTGAGTACCACTGGTGAGTTTCCATACTTCACCTTCACTACTTTAGTCTTCAAACCATTGTCAGTGCTGTTGGCGAAGGGCTCTGAAGGAGTACCTTCGCCAGCAAAAGGATTGTTACTATTAGACAACCTTTCTGTGAGACCTTGTACTTACATCGTCAAGTATCATGGGCTATTTCGCTACGACTTTAGATAGGGCGAGCTCCATTTGGGTAGCCCTCTTACCTTCTAAACCTTTATTGGCTTCACCTTATTCGCCAAATTACACACTTCATCGCACAAGCTGTTTGGGCATTCGCTGTGTTCACTAATACACGATATTACAGCGCTTTGCAGTACGTAAGGCAGGCGCTGATTTTGCGCGTGCTTTAGCTGCAAGACTTAAAACAGCGATAACTGAGGGAATACTGCTCTGATTGCTTCGAAATTTTGAATATAGCTTTATGTAGATCATATGCAGGGCACAGAGCAATAATATCCAGCAAAGTCATCCACTTTGAAATTCACACAAAAATTGGGATTTTCAAATTGCTTGATTTTTAGTGAGGTCATTACTCTGTGCCCTGCCTATGCTCTACATAAAGCTATATACAAAATTTCGAACCAATCAGCACAGTATTACCTGAGTTATCGCTGTTTTAAGTCTTGCAGATAAAACACGCACAAAATCAGCACCTGCCTTATGTACTGCAAAGCGCTGTAATGCCTAAAATCCAACCTTGACAGTATAATTGAACTCACAGCTACAGTCAAAGCATTCTTCTTACTTCTCATGTCATCTATGCAACAAGAACAACCTGTTGTTCATAGAACTTGCTCAATGGGCCCAGTTCCTACTCCAGCACCACTTCCGAGGTGAACAGCTTCCACCTCATTTCCTTCGCAAGACCCTACTGGAGATATCATCCCTTTTTCCCGCTTGGTTGCTATGTCTGCATCTCAGCCTACACCACACCATCTGGTCCCCGAACACGTGTCACCACCCCATTTCCATGTTCAACGCCAACTAACTCCAGCAAAACAATGGCAAAAGAACAAGGGGTCGGAAAACATATCTGACAACAAAACTACAAGGAGGGCTGGGCATATGGTCTTGCTGTGCTGAGAAGCGAGTCCGGTGGGTCCGAGTAATAGAGTCAAAAGAACATGGGAATAAAACAAGGGGCGGAATATTGGAACTATCGGAGGGTCGAAATGTGAGCGGAACTGAGTGTCGAAAGTCGGAACTGCATGGTCATAACAACATCTTTCTCTGCCAATTGGACACGGTTGGCATTGGTGGCAGTCTTCAGGTGTGCCGTGAAGGTCAAGCAGCTATCACACCCGTTGGGATGGACGATGGCTAGGCCATTCTTCTATCCCATGATTTTCCAGTGCTCCTCAGATGCTGTAGGAGTGCTGAGGATCATTGCCGCCCATTGCTTGGGGGCCAATGATGGTGTTGTGGATGTCGAGTGATCAATGTCAATACCATCTTTGGGTGGGATCATCTTCGTTAGAAGATGATGGGGGTGATAGTGGTCACTTCTCAAGAAGCGATGCACCTCGGAAAGATCCGAGGTGAAAATTTAACCAATGCTGTCGGCATGGCCTGGCATCTCACATGATCTACATGTGACCTACGCGACCTGGTGTCTTTTAGGCAGGTCATGCAGTTTAGTCACACGCTGAAGCTCTAGGTAGTGGTCTAGAGCTTCCAGGTCCTAACACGCTGGCATGGGTTCCCATGTCATGTCGCCTAGGGTCCATTGGACCTGAAATTCCAGGTCCTTTGATTTTATCCACCTGTGGGATAAAATCTCATCAACGAGCCATTCTTCCTTGGAAGCGCTTCACAACTACCTCGAAGATATGCTAGGCAAGGGAAGAGGTTCATCCACTCTTCCCAGTTGCCTGGTGGTGCTCCTGTGGTATTTGCAAAAAAGAAGGATGGTACACTGAGGATGTGTGTGGACTACTGAGGGTTGAACTGTATCACACCAAAGAACAAGTATCCTATACCACTGATTCTGAACCTTACTGACCAACTCAAGAGTGTGAACATCTATACCAAGTTGTTATGATCCATTCCCGAGTCCAGTCCTGAAGCCTCAGTTTTGGTACTCGCTTGGGAACCTTGGGTTCTCTTTGTACCTTTCCATCACCCCTGATTCCCATTCTTAGATAGTTCCCCGTATGTGCAACCCTTTGTCCCCCTGTCTGCTAGTTCTGGTCATTGATCCCCCTGACCCTGTATACTACTTTACTATATAAACCCCCCAACCTTGTATCGTAGTTTCGGAGTTCAGATATCAACTTAGCTCCTCATACACCAAACACTCCTGCCTGATAATGTTCCCGATCCTCGGCTTATAAGCCGAACCTGTTCCTGAAATTAGGGCAGAACACTGAGTGGGCACAACCCAAGAGGTTGAAGCCAAGCCCTCTGTTCCGAGATCCCAGTTCAGCTCTGGTTTAGAGCCGAACCTCAGTATGACACCTAGTCTTAACAGTATATCTGAACTCCCTACACTCAGTTGTTCAGAATGCCAATCACCCGTTCATACACCCATGCGAAGGCAGCCATGTAACGCCCACAATTGAAGCTTGGCATGCATGAAGTGCTTCGATCGTCCTGGAAAACCCCCCATACCATCACTGATATTCTAACCCCCCATCAGCTCAACCCATTCCCCAGTGCTGAGTTATTGGTGCTGGCTGAGGGTGTGTCAGCAAAGTTCCCAATGAGCCGAGCACTAAACCCCCGGAACTGAGGAGCTTAGTCCCCATGAGCCGTTGAAGTTCACGCCAGAAGATTGATGTGAATTTTGAGTCTCAATTGGAGATGATGGAGTCGGGGACTCCATGGAACCTGACAACTTCCTTGAGGAATAGCCAGGCTACTTCCCTCGCTGTGACCCTCGTCGTCGTTGGGACAAGGTGGACGTGCAATGTGAGCCTGTCTATGATTACCATGAGGTAATCATAGCCATCTGATTTGGGCATTAGCCCATGAAATCGATTCCGATCAATTGCCACGGCCTGTCTGGGATGAGCAGGATGTGCAGCAGGCCTTTGGGCCGCTGGGTGCCAGTGTTGTTCATCTGGCACCTTGCGCACGAGATGCAGAACATCTTGATGTTGGGGCCCATACCTTGCCACCAGTATGCCCTTTGAATATAATTCAAAGTTTTCATGTGGCTGTAGTGGCCCACTGTCCTGTGTGCATGATCTATTATGATTTTGATCAGCCACCTTCCCCTGTGAAAAACAGTCTGGGTAATGGCAATGATGTCCTGTTTGAGCTGATTCTTTGTCCATATCAGCCCATTCTGGATGCTGAACCTTGGGTGGGCATCCAGATGTGCCATGATCTTCGAGAACATGGCATCCTCATGGTATGCATCACGTAGGACCTTCATCAGGTCCATATCTCCTTCGATGCGCACATGCAGAGGCCTGCCGTCATTGCCTGCGGCAATGGCGTGAACATCATCATCGTTTTAGGGGGTGACATTCGTCTCCGGGTCCTGTGAGGGACCTCCATGTAAGGTGGCAGCCTCGGCTGTCCGTGCCTCTGTTTTCTCTGTGAGGCAGATCGACCGTCTCATGGCCGCTGCCCATAGTTCGATGTATCTATCAGTGGGCAGTAGCTCTCCATCTGGATCGAGGCGTTTGTCTGCATTGGTGAACATGTGTTCCAGGTGTTGGTTGTTGCTCATGTCACTCTTGTAGTATCGAGAGAGACAGTCCACAACCTTGTCCTCAACACTGTCAACATGCACAGTGTTGAAGTTGAAGCAGGAGAGGAATTCCCACCACCTGACCTTTCGGTCAGACAGGTTTTTCTGGGTCTCTAAGTATTCGAGGCCTTTGTGGTCAGTGACTAGGGTGAATTTTCTCCCTAGGAGTTTGTCCTCCCACTTCATCAGGGCCTTGAGCATGGCAATTGTCTCATGCTTGTGGCTCCTGTAGTGCTGTTTGGCCACCCTGAACTTCTTTGACAAGAAGCCTGTGGGCCAGCACGTTCTCCAGTTGGGGCCTTGGCCATATATGGCGCCGACGCCCGACTTCAAGCCGTCTGTGATGACCCAGATGGGGTCATTGCTTTGTGGGTCCACCGGTTGTAGGATGGGGGCCTTGCATGCCAGTGCTTTTATGACTTGTCCAGCAATGGTGTCCATTCAAACAGCCAGTTGTTGCGGATGCACCCCGATAATGGGGTGGTGTATACACTCACATCTGGCATGTAATGTGCTAGGTATTGTATGAGCCTGAGGAAGCATTGGATGTCGTTGAACATCCTGGGCCTCCTCCATTTGCAGATGTGTTGCATTGTGTCTGCATTTGCATGCATGCCTTGGCCATCGATAATGTGGCCAAGACACTCCATTTGTTCAGAATAGAGCTCCACTTTCTTCTTGCTTAAGAAGAGGTGATTTTTGCATAGTCTGTCGAAGACTATGCCGAGGTGTTCCTTGTGCTCCTCAATCGAGTGTGAGAAGATGAATATGTCATCCATGCATACGTGGACAAAGCAACCTATGCAGTCACAGAAGATTGCTGTCATCAGACGTTGGAACATCGATGGCACATTGCAATCTCCCATCTGGATTAATTGGCTTCAGAATGTGCCAAGTGTTGTTGCAAAAGCCGTTTTTGTGACGTCCTCATGATGGATCCGGATCTGCTTGTATGCTTCAGACATATCAAGCTTTGTCCGGTATCGGCAGTGCACTATGTCGCTGCGGATGATGTCCTGATCTGGGAAGGGCGTAACGTCCTTCACTGTATTCTCGTTCTGCTGGCACAGATTGAAGACTGTGCATAGCGTGCTGTTTTTCTTTGGCATGCAGAGCATTGGCACTGCTTGGTGTGCCACCGCTGGTATCCACCACCCTGCGGGTGGTGGATCTTTCCAATTTGACGGAAAGTTCTTTGCGGAAGTGATCTGGGCACTTCGGCAGTCAATACCGCATGCGTTTATTCAGATCAATGAGGTTGATCTAATGGTTGACCTCCCTGAGAGGCGGGAGTTCAAGAGGAATACCATTGACGAGATCAGTGATCTTTCCCATCCATGAGGACGATGCCAGCAGAGCAAGACGCCATTAAGCGCCTTGTGTGTCTGTTCAGTCCGCTGAGCATGGGGGCGCCTTCTTCTTCCCCAGCACCTTCATCATCAGATGGGCACATCTCTCCCTGCGTGTATAGGGAAAGCTTGAGGACAAGTCATCTCACTGTTGAAAGTATTAAAGAACACAATATTAACATATTAATTACAACAAACACAAACACATATCACAACCGATACATCGAGATAACCCCTCTCGGTGCATATACATCATGACACTAGCACCCGAGACCGCCGGACCATCATATGCCCACTCGACCTGACCCGATCACAGCCCCCGACTCCTCCGAGGTCACGGGGACACATAACACGTGTTACCACGACCTATAACACCCAAGAACCCTATCCAAGACCACTGAGCCCATCCCGAATCACGCGCCTTCCATCAGTCACGTGATCCAATCAAGGGATGCGACGCATCTAGCCGACCCTGCCTATACCCAGACTATGCCCCCTATCCATCACCAAACTTCCATTTCCTCATCCTGTTTTACACTCCATCTCCAAGCCCAACCTATACAGCGCGCGTCGACACTCCTATCGTTGTATATGCGCCGCTCACCCCATTCCATCATTCCCTTAGTATCACACCACCAATTCCTTGACCGCCAAGCGCCATCAGTAACTAATAAATACCTAGTTCCATGTACAATTAACTAGCAGTGAAATCACACTTCGTTTCACTCCTCACACAAGTAGTAGAACTTTCAGTCGACACAATTCATAAGACACACATACTCGCTGCATGTGCAGATATTCCTGTTGATCTCAAGCCTTACTCGATTTATCTCATAATTGAGAGATTAAATCACATTATCTTAAATAATATTCCCAACACAAAACTACACTCACGACTCACCCTCATGGCTTCAATGGGCCTGGGTGGACCGTGGCCTGGAGGTGAGTCTGCTCACCTTCGGTGGTTGGTCCTCTTTCGATGATTCTTCATTGAAAGATACCTTGCTAGTGAGGATTTTTTCGTCCCCTATATGAATCGTCCCTGGGCTGGAGAAGTCCAGGGTGATGCCTAGTTTCCTCAGGAGTGGCGTCCTGAGGATTGCATCATAATATTCGACATTTTCCACATCAAAATACTCGTCGTGGACTTTATGACCGAATTTGATGGTCGTGTTCATTCCATAGTTGATTGTGGAATGACTACCGATGCATGCCAGTTGCAGTGCAATTGGCTGTTCCTGGGCAATCGTCTTCATGCCTGTGGCCCATGTGAATTCAGGGGATATCAGTACCCCTTCGCTCCCACTGTCAAGGAGACAGTGGGCCTTCACGCCATTGATCTCCCAGTACCCAGACAGGGTATGGTTCTCGTTTTGTGGCCATGTGGGCCACAATTGCTGCTTTCTCCAATGGTGGTACATCGGTTCAACCACCTTGTCTGGGGCAGTCGCTGTGCGTGCCACCATTACTTTGGTGGCGCCGTCATTGTACGGCGCAACTCTGATCACACTGGATGTTATGACCGTTCCACTCAACCTTCTCCGCCACCTCCGGAACACCTCTGCACTACCTCCGACTCTATTCTGCAACATCCGCAACCCTCAACCTCGACCCCTTGTTCTTCAGTACCCCTGACCAACTCCAGTCACCGGCCCCCATACTTGACCCTGAACACAGTGTTACGTATTGAGATTTCCGCTAAGTCGGAACTGGAAAGGACAGCGGCTTCAACTTGTAGGTTGCGCCCCCAATGAACTATCGTCCTAGGTATTTTGGAAATGAGTCGGAAGTCTGAAAGTACTGAACAAGAGGTTGGTCGGAACTTGAGTCGGAAACGAGGCAGAAGGCGGAAGACGGAAAGCGGAGGAACTGAGGTCTTGCTAGACTCGCTGTGCTAAGAACAGGAGATGGAGCGAAGGAAATCAAGTATCGAAGGTGATTATCTGATTGCAGAAAGAGAGACATACATGATAGGCTTTTATACAAAGAGCTGAGACAACAGGTAATGATATGGTACTAAGCAAATTCCGGAGGAAGTGGAAGTCGAGTAGACAATGCATGGGAACTAACTATTTGGGAACAATGGGACTACAAGGGGTTCAGGGTAAGGTAGGACAATGACTAAGAACAAGGGGTCGGGAAAACGTATCTGACAACGAAACACAAGGAGGGTCGGATATATGGTCTTGATGAACGGTAAGGTGGGTCCAGTGGGTCCGGGTAATAGAGTCGAAAGAACAAGGGAAATGTACAAGGGGTGGAATGTGTTGCGGAAATATCGGAGGGGCAGAAGGTGTGGCGGAACTGAGGGTTGGAAGTCGGAAATGAACGGTCGTAACAGTGTCTCCCTTCTAAGGTCGAGCCCCGCGAGACCACAAGTCGGAATCACGTGACCTGTGAACAAACGCATTGGAGTTCGAAAGATAGGCGGGAAACAAGACGCGTCTTCGTTTTGATCCACCATGAGTAATCCAGTCGACTTCTCCAAAATGTCCAGTGCCGAGATGAAGCAGCATTTTGCTGACATGCTTGCGCAAAAGGAACTGGCCGAGAAGCACGAGGCCGAGGAAGCCGCATGGAAAGAGAGGGAACGTCTGGAGGAGGAGCGCAAGGAGAGAGAGCGCAAGGAACTGGAGCGTCGGGAACAGGAGCGGAAGGAGAAGGAGGATCGTGACCGTAGACGTTGCGAGGAGGAGTCGCGTGTCCGCGAAGAACAGCGGAAATGGGACGCGGCCCAAAAGGCTGCAGAAGACAAGGCCGCGGCGGAGAAGGTGGGAAAATCCCGGGTGAGTCGGAAAGGTTCTGCGCGTATTCCCGAGACTGACAGGAAACCTTGCCAGAAGGTTGTTGATTCCGAATCCAAACCGGAATCGGAAGACACAGCGGAAAGTACGCCGTCCCCTGAGGGGAAGGGGAAGCACAAGGAAGTAGTTCCTGTGCTGAACCTTGTGGCAGATCGGAAAAGGAGGGCGGACGAGTTTCAACAGGCCAGGAAGAACAAGATGGCCCGCATCATCGACCTTCGGGAATTGGGACCGGAGAATCCCGCAACCCGGAAACGGAAGATGAGGGACGGGGAAGAAGAAAAGACCCCCTGCGACACATGCGAGGTGAAGGGACTTGAGTGCATATGGTCGGAGAATCCGTGGGAAACCGCCTGCGAACGGTGCCACGACAAGAAGAGGAGGTGGGTGGTGGACAGATGTTCCGCGAGGGTGGAGCGGAAAAGGCGAAAGGTCGAGACCGAGGGGCCTGAAACCCCTAAGTCAAAACCAAGGCCGAGCGGGAAAAGGGCCGTGGAAGGCTTTCCGGTGACCGGGCAGTCGGAAACAGCAGTGCTAAATCGCTTCACCATGGCGTCGCCCCTGCTCAATATCGCCGAGTCATTGAGGGGTATCCGGAAAACACAGCGTGGGATCCGGAACATTCTGCTGGAAATGGCGGAAGTCCAACGACATCAGGTGTTGTCATTCCAAAATCAGATGACTGTTATGTCGACGGTTTTGGAACAGCTGAAGCGGGAGTTCCGGTGGCGGAACGATTTGTTCCGGGACCAGATGGGGTTGCAAATGGAAGAGCAGGAGAATGGGGCGGGAACAAGGGTGGAGACAGAGTTGGCCAACGTGGAAATAGGCCATGCGGAAGAAGGTCCGGGAGCGGAGAACGAGGGCGAGGGGGAAACGATGAGGGAGGATTAGGTGTCAAAAGACTTGTAGATAATTTCTTGAAGTGTCGGAAAATAGAGTAACGGAAAATTAATCGGATTTTGACAATTGACTTGAGAACTGTAAGAATCAATGGGTGTCGGAAATGAGGCCGGAAATGACTAGGGAGCGGAAATGGGGCCAGGCTTATCAGGATATGACTTGTGGAAATCAGCGACGAGGTCAGAGGCATGGTCTAATTCCGTGGCGGAAATCCACGAGGTCTCTTCATCAGTGTTTTCATAGCCTGCCCACTTGACTAGGTACTGGAGTTGGCAGCGGTATCGTCTGTCGAGCTTGGAGTTGAGAATTTCCGATATCTCATATTCCAATTCTCCATCGATGACGACTGGCGGAGGTGGAGGTTGTTTTCGATTCGGAATTGTATTCAGAACTGCGGGCTCAAGCATGGAGACATGGAATACCGGGTGTACTGTGCGCATATTGTCAGGAAGTCTGAGAGTGAAAGAACGACTGCCGGCCTTAGCGATGATCTCGTAAGGACCAAGGTATTTCTCAGAGAGCTTCTTCGAGGGGCGAGTGGTGCGGAAGTTTTCAGCTTTGACGAAGACTTTGTCGCTTATCTCGAATGCCAGTTGCGGAAGTCGTTTCCGATCGGCGGAAGTTTGGTATCTATTTTGTGCAGCGGTAATGTTCTCTCGGAGGTGCTGGTGAAGGTCGTCAAGTTCCACAACGAAATCTCGGGCTCTTGCAGAGGCGAGGTCGCGTTCAGGGTGGATGGCGAGATTCGGGTGGTAGCCCTTGTTGGCATAAAAAGGTGAAATTCCGGTGGTAGCGGAAGGCGCGTTGTTGTAGGCAAATTCCGCGAGCGGAAGGAGGTCGGACCAATTGCTATGTTGGTAGTTGCAATAGACGCGGAGATACTGCTCAAGGGTCTGATTAGTACGTTCCATTTGGCCGTCTCCCTCGGGGTGATAACCAGAGGTGAAGTGGAGCTTCATGTCGAGAGCCTTGCCGAGTGTGCGGAAAAAGGAGGACACGAATTCTGATCCACGGTCGGAAGTGACATGGGAAGGGATTCCGTGCTTGGAAAAGACATGGAGCACCAAAAGTTGTGCGAGTTGGGCAGAAGTGATGGTGTCGTATGTCAGAATAAAGATGGACTGCTTTGTGAGGCGGTCAACGATCACTAAATGGTATCATAGCCGGATGACTTAGGAAGTTTCTCAATGAAATCCATGGATATCGAATTCCACGGTTGTTCTGGGATCGGAAGTTGCTTCAGGAGGCCGTATGGTTTGTGACGTTGAGGCTTGGCTCGCATACAGGTGGTGCATGACTTGCAATAGTCTTGGACCATCGTGCGGAGAAGAGGCCAAGTATAGGTACGTCGGATTATGTCGAGGGTTTTGTTCTGGCCTTGGTGTCCTGAGAGTGGATGATCGTGGCTTTGCTGGAGTACGCGAAGTCGTAGATCGTTGGTATCCGGAACGTAAATCCGGGACTTGTACCGGAGAAATCCGTCAGAATCGAGGGACCATCCAGGACTGGTGGGGTCATCGAGGTGGGCTGTGGAGATGGGGTCGGAACGAAGTGCGGAACGGATGTCGGAATGGAGAGACTCGGTGTCCATAATGATTGAGGCGCGGAGTAGCAGAAACTGAAATGCTGTGGCACGCAGGGACGATGCCAGCTGCTCAGTGGAGAATACTGGGCAGAAATTGTGCGGATTAACGCTGGCATAGTCGCTACTTCCCTCTTTTGGGTAGACGTCCCAACGTCTAGTGAGCGCGTTGGGTTTTGCTCTGAGCTTTCCGGGGCGGAAGCGGATCACCATGTTGAACTGTGAGAGGTATTCAGACCAGCGGACTTGACGGTGAGTCAAAATCTTAGTAGTTGCAAAATACTCAAGGTTCTTATGATCCGTTACAACGTCGATCGGATAGGTTGGTCCTTCAAGGTAGTGTCGCCAAATTTTGAAGGCTTCGAAAATCGCAAGTAGTTCCTTATCGTGGACGTTGTGGTTGAGTTCTGGGGCGCAAAAGGTGTGGGAATGAAAGGCGATCGGATGAATTTCTCCGTCGTCAGGGGAAATAATGGAAAGAATGGCGGCTAGCGCGTAGTCAGAAGCGTCGGTTTCGAGTACAAGTTGGGCATCAGGAATCCAGAAACCGAGTATAGGAGCCGTAGTGAAGGCCGATTTGAGGGCTTCAAATGCGGAACGGCATTCCGGAGTGAAATTCCATGGAGCACCCTTCCTGGTGAGACACGTAAGCGGAACAGTAATGTCGGAAAAATTATAAATGAAACGCCGGTAAAAATTGGCGAAGCCAAGGAAAGACTGCACATCCTTAACACATCGGGGTTCCGGCCATTCTTGAATTGCCTTGACCTTGTCCTCTGCCATGGTAAGACCTGTTGGAGAGAGGATGTAGCCAAGGTATTCGACCGTGTCACGATGCCATTCACATTTCTCTGCTTTTGCGTAGAGATGGTGTTTGTGGAGACGACGGAGTACTTCACGGACATGTTCCCGATGTTTTTCCGGTGTGTCGGAATAGATGAGGATGTCGTCAATGTAGACTAGGACGCATACGTCGAGAAGGTCGGAAAATACGTCGTTCATGAATCGCTGAAAAGCGACGGGAGCATTGGTTAGACCGAAAGGCATGACAACCCACTCAAAAGCACCATAGCAGGTGCGGAAAATGGTTTTCCACTCGTCACCTTCCCAGATCCGGACAAGGTGATAAGCGTGCTGGAGGTCGATTTTGGTGTAGATCTTCACCCTGCGGGGAGTGTCGAGGAGGTCAGAAATGCGCGGAAGCGGATATTTGTCCTTTTTAGTGAGGGCATTGAGTCCGCGGAAATCGACGCAGAGGTGGAGAGATCCATCCTTCTTCTTGACGAAAAGGACCGGAGCGCCGTGCGGAGACAGCGAAGGGCAGATAAAGCCCATGTTGAGATGTTCATCGACGAACTCGCAGAGAGTTAGGAGTTCACTTTGCGAAAGGGAGTAGATCGGTCCAAGGGGCGGAGATGCTCCTTCTTCCAAATCTATCTTCAGGTCATAAGGTCGATGTTCAGCAGGTTTGTCGGCTTTGGCCTTGTTGAACACGTCTGGGAAGTCATGATATTCTTCCGGAACTGAGCTCATGTCGACCGGAGCGGAAGTCAAGGCGGAACGAGCCTTGACTGAAGCCGAGTCGGAGAGGTGAAGCTGGAAAACGGTCGTATCATCTTGCCGTTGCAATACGCGGAAAGCTGTGGCGGAAACGAGCGCAATTCGAGGAGCTTCGAGGGGCGGAGGCGCTAAAGTGGGACCGGAATGCGGAACTGAATCCACGAGCGGAGTTGCAGAAGAGGCCTGAGCCATCTTTGCGGACGACGTCGGAATAGACGGAAGTTGATCCGGGGTACGGAACTGTATTTGACCCAATTCCCAGTTAATCGACGGATTATATCGGGTGAGCCAATTGTGTCCTAGTACAATGGAACAGCTAGCATCTAGCGGAGTAACGTAAAACGTAACTTCATGGTTGTCCCCAGTAGCGAAACGGATAGACAGATCCACGACTTGAGAAATTGCCGTGTTGGAAGATCCGTCGAAAAGGTGGAGCGGAATAGTCGGAATGTTGCGGGTCGGAAGTTTATGTTTCAAAACAAAGTCGGAATCGAGGAAACAATGAGTCGAACCGGAGTCGACCAGTGCTGTGAACGGGGGTGCAGAAATGGTGTCGGAAGTGAGCGGAACGGAAAGGGAGTCGGAGGACGAAAGAGCGGATGCATTGAGTTTAACCTCGTTTGTCGCACGAATGGGGTCAACACAGCCCTCAGCTCATGCGGAGGCCGGAGGACTGCTGATTATTTTTTTGAATCCACAGCGGGAGCCACTTCGGATTTCTCTTCCGTCTTTGCTGCGCGGCCCTTGGCCTTAGCAGTGGAGGCGGAAGCGCGAGTGCAGTCGCGAGCGACGTGACCGCCTTTGCCGCAAAAAAGGCAAAGGTTGTTGTCCATGCAACGCTGGCGTTCTACAGGGGTTAGTTTTCCGTCCTTCCCAAGTTTGTCGGAAAGGTCCGGAGTGCTCTTCCGGGCGTTGGTGTTGGAACCAGAGGCCTGGTTGTTGCGAGGGGTGTTGTTGTTGTTCCGGTTGCCGGAGTTGGATCCGGAACTGTTGTTGCTGATGTTGTTTCCGGAGTTGTTGTTTCCGGAATTGGTCTTCTTCTTGTCTTTATCAGACTTCTTGTCGGAAGACTTGTCGTTCTTGCTCTGGGCAGAAGTTTCGCAAGCAATCTCGGAGTGTCTTTCCCAGTAGCGCGAATCGATGGATTGGGCGAGGTTGCGGAGGTCAGTAAGGGTGGCGGGTTTTCCGACGCAGGCAATTTCATCCTTGATGCGGGATGGCAAGCCCATGTAAAACTGGCGTCGGAGTGCGGCTTCTCCCCATTGGACTCGAGGAGCAAGCTGCTGGAATGTGACGATATATTTAGCTATCTTATGAGTGTCTTTCATACGAAGCTTATCGAGTTCATTTTCCGCATCAGCTTCCATATCAAATGGTCCGAAGTTGCTGTGGAGTTCGGAAACGAAGTTGTGGTAATCGTCGGCCCAGTCGACGAGAGCGAACGGGTCCATGAGGGCGGGTTCGAAGTAGTCGAGAGCCGTGCCTCGGAGATAGGAAAGGGCGTAATTGACCTTCCGTTTGTCGTCGGGAAAGGCGTCGGGGCGATCAGGGAAATTGAGTTGAAGCTGGACCAGAAACAGCTGGAGCTTCTTGGGGTCGGAACCGTCGAACTGATCTGGTTCACGGACCTTTGTCTTGGGGCGTGGTGGTGCTTGGACTGGGCGCTGAAGTTGTCTGGCTAGCATGGCAATAGCTTGTGCAAGATCCGGAACTGGCGCGGGCAGAACTGGGTTGGCATGAATCTGAGGTGGAATTGGAGGTGGTGGACCGCCGGGAGGACCGCCTGGTGGGCCGCCTGGAGGTGGTCCTGGTGGAGGTGGTGGTGGTGGAGCTGGGCGTCGGAATGACGCTGCTGTTTGTTCGCCGCTGCTACTCGTCGAGTTTCCGTCATAGTTGGGATTGTCGTCGGGATTAGCGTCGGGAACTTCTTCGAATTGTTGCGGAATAGCATCGGAGAGCTCATCGTCGGTACGAGAACTGCCGGAGGGTTCCGCGTGCCTCGGTGCTGCGGATCTGAGACTGCCAAAATAAGAGAGAGCTTCGACAGCTCCTGCTCAAGCTGAAGTAGCTGTGGTACGAGGAGGCATAGTGATAGTTATCGGGTGGGAATCAGATAATATTGTTACGTATCGAGATTTCCGCTAAGTCGGAACTGGAAAGGACAGCGGCTTCAACTTGTAGGTTGCACCCCCAATGAACTATCATCCTAGGTATTTTGGAAATGAGTGGGAAGTCGGAAAGTGCTGAACAAGAGGTTGGTCGTAACTTGAGTCGGAAACGAGGCAGAAGGCGGAAGACGGAAAGCGGAGGAACTGAGGTCTTGCTAGACTCGCTGTGCTAAGAACAGGAGATGGAGCGAAGGAAATCAAGTATCGAAGGTGATTATCTGATTGCAGAAAGAGAGACATACATGATAGGCTTTTATACAAAGAGCTGAGACAACAGGTAATGATATGGTACTAAGCAAATTCCGGAGGAAGCGGAAGTCAAGTAGACAATGCGTGGGAACTAACTATTTGGGAACAATGGGACTACAAGGGGGTTCAGGGTAAGGTAGGACAATGGCTAAGAACAAGGGGTTGGGAAAACATATCTGACAACGAAACACAAGGAGGGTCGGATATATGGTCTTGATGAACGGTAAGGTGGGTCCGGTGGGTCCGGGTAATAGAGTCGAAAGAACAAAGGAAATGTACAAGGGGCGGAATGTCGGAAATATCGTAGGGGCGGAATGTGTTGCGGAAATATCGGAGGGGCGGAAGGTGTGGCGGAACTGAGGGTTGGAAGTCGGAAATGAACGGTCGTAACACACAGCAAGATACCATTTCCATAACTCCGTTTGTTCCGACGCCTATTGTACTTACACACCTTGTTCTTTGCCATTGTACTTACTCTACCCTGCACCCCCCTTGTCATCCCCTTGTTCCGCATTAGATACTTGCCCTGTATGTCTATCCGATTCCCGCCCTCTCCGGAATTTGCTTAGTACCATACTATTACTTGTTGCTCCAGCTCTTTGTATAAAACCCCCTCATGTATGTCTCCGTTTCTGCAATCAGATAATCAACTTCAATACGTGAATCTCTTCACACTATCTCCTGTTCTTAGCACAGCGAGTCTTGCAAGCTTTGTCTCTCTCCACCCTTGACATTCTGTCTTCCGCCTCTTCTGCCTCCTCTGACCTTTGTCCTCCGGCCTTCAATGCTCAGTACCCTCTTCCCTACTTCTGCCTTCTACGACATCCGGAAGTCAACTCCAAAATACTTAGGATGGTAGTTCATCAGGGGCGCAACATATAAGTTGAAGCCGATGTCCTTTCCAGTTCCGACCTCCGGGATTTCTGATACGTAACACTGGATCTGTATGCGGTCTGATTGTCTGCTGTTTCTTCATCCCAGTCATCTAAGGGAGCCTCTGCATCTCCTTGATCCTCATTATTTTGAGGCTCACCCTCCCCCTCCTCATCAATTTGCGGAAGAGGGGCGTGGTCAGGATCTGGCTCCAGATCCTCATCTTCACCATGTCTTGCAGCTGCTGTGTGTATGTTGGAGTCAGGGTCGGTAAGCGTTGAACGCAGGGTCAAGTAGGATATGGAAAGGTTTATTGGACATCTAGTAATGTAGGATTACTGGGATTACTGGCCTCGGTCAAGCTTGACTGAGGCCCTATATCTACTTGCTCCACAGTCTCCAATCCCTCAGTGAACTGACCGTTCACTGAGGTATGTGTCCCCATCCCACTACGCCCCATGACCAGATACTTACTATATTGTAGACTCTGTTCATATTAGGTAGAGTATTCATACACTCTCAGTGAACTGACTGTTCACTGAGACTCTGTTCATATTAGTACTGCGCATAACCGCTACAGGTTATGGGCCCCGCAGAGCCCACCATGTCCTCCGCTAACACCAAGGCTTTCGTGGTACCTAATCTAGCACAAGATGGTACTAACTGGGTTACCTGGAAGAGTCAGACAATGGCCACGCTGACCTTGACCCGTGGTGCCAAACGGCACCTGGACAGGACTGCCCGGATCCCCCCCTTGATCCCTACATACCCTGATGGTCATGTGCTCACGGACAAGGAGGAGGAGGATCTGGAGGAATTAGAGAAGCGTTGGGATGATTACCACCAGCGCGAGGCGACGATCAAAGCCCAGATCTTCACCACCGTGCCGGACAGCGTGCTCATTGAAATCAGGAACCTGGACACTGCAAAGGCTGTATGGGAAGCTGTATGTGCAAAACATGAGGCAAAGGCGCTCATCATCAAGGTTGACATGCGCTGCCGGATGTATGAGTTGAAGTGCGAGGACGACGTGAATTGTTGGGTGCATTTATGCTCCTGCACCAAAATCAAGCCAAATAGATTCCAGCATTTGTATTTCTTTTGATTTTGACTTGAAACCATGCTGACATTCATTCTATGATTTGTCAAAATTTTCTTTGATTTTTCGAAGCTGTATTTCTACTTCTTTTCATGTTCTGTCCAACCGACCCTTTGTGGGTGGTTGTGGACAAGTTTCCTTTTTGAGATGTGGCTGTTCACTACCGTGCTACGTTCTATGGGCGCTTAGCATGGCACACCGTGGCATCACAGGCACTAAAGCGCCGGCCAGTAGTACATGCGCATGAGACACATTTCTCCCCTCTCTCAGTGACAACTAAATTCACTGAGAGAGGCAAGTAAATTAGTCTTGTTTCTTTTCGATTTGTTGACTAGAAATCCTGTAGTGAATTAATTTCTAGGTAGTGTATAATATATTTAAAGTGACAACTAAATTCACTGAGAGAGAGAATTAATTTCTAGTCGTCTTTTGAGTACCAAGTCCAGTCCTACTGCCTATAATTCCTGTCCTCTACATGAACATCCGCACGCACCTAGAAACGCTCATGAAAATGCACAAGCAACTAGCAGGTATGAATGCCGCACTCACCAACGAGGACCTAGTCACGATCATACTTGGGTCACTCCCAAAGATGTACCACCCACTCATCAATGCAATAACAATGTCGGCGACACATGCAAAAGCAAAACTCAAGCCGGACCAGGTGGTCAGCACCCTTATTGATGAGTTTGAGCGATTAGCAATTGAGGAGCGACAGTTGAAGGCAAGTGAGAACACACTCGCAGTAGTCAAAAACCACGGGAAGCACCACCAAAATCGAAAGGGACTGGCAAAAGAAAACCTTTGCAATTTCACAACCCGCATACATCGAGAAAATCATCAAAAAATTCAATCTCGAAAATGCGAAGACTTATCCTATGCCTCTTGATCCAGCTGTTAAATTATCTAAAGACCAATGTCCTTCTACAGAGAGAGGCAAGAAAGCCATGTTGAAGTTTCCATACAGGCAAGCCATAGGATCACTGATGTGGGCAGCTGTAGCCACTCGACCTGACATTTGCAGTGCCATTACTCTCACAGTTTCTCAAAAATCCAAGTGGCACACATTGGAATGCAGTGAAATGTGTCTTTAAATATCTAAAAGGCACGAAACACTACAAACTGACACTTGGAAGAAATCGAGACAGCTTGATGGGGTACTCAGATGCGGATTGGGGTTCACAGAGTCATAGGCGTTCATATTTGGCATATTTATTTCAGATTGATGGGGGCACTGTTTCATGGAGAACAATAAATAGTAACCCTCTCATCAACTGAAGCCGAATTCATCACCCTGACACATGCGGCAAAGAAGCTCTTTGGATGCGCCATTTTATTTCTGAAATATTCCAACCACTGAACAAACCCATCAAAGTTTATTCAGACAATCAATCAGCTATTGCAATCACGTATGGCACTCAACAACACACGAGAACCAAGCATTTCGACATTAGATTGTATTTCCTTCAAGATATAATCAAAAATCAAGAAGCCAAGCTCATTTATTTGCCAACCAAACAAATGTTGGCAGATATTCTCACTAAAGGACTTCCTAGTCCTAGAGTGAAGATCCTCAATGAGAAGCTTGGAATATATTAGGCTTGAGGGGGCATGTTGGGTGCATTTATGCTCCTGCACCAAAATCAAGCCAAATAAATTCCACCATTCGTATTTCTGTCCAATTTCTTTTCAGATTGTTTTTCTATGATCACTTTATTTTTCAGAATTTTTCCAAAACTTTCTATCAAAAATTTGTACTTCTATTTCGATTTGTTTTTCTTCTTTTCACCACCAGCACCCTTACATAATCATTTCAACGCGCGCTGTACCATGAGCGCTAAAGGGCCCGGTGGTAGTATATGCACAGTGAGACACATTTCCCCCTCTCTCAGTGACAACTAAATTCACTGAGAGAGGCAAGTAAATTAGTCTTATTTTCCTTTGATTTATTGACCCAGAAATCCTGTAGTGAATTAATTTCTAGGTAGTGTATAATATATTCAGTGACAACTAAATTCATTGAGAGAGGCAATGAATTAATTTCTAGTCTATTCTTCTGAGTATCAAGTCCAGTCCTACTGCCTATAATTCCTGTCCTCTACATTTTCAATATGTAGCACTAGGGAGAGTTGCCCTTATACTTTCCCTCTCTGAGATCATGGGGAAATGAATTATTTATGCATTGACACATCTCTCCAGTCCTGCAACCTTCTGTGGTGGATGATACTGACACAAGAGATCAAGCATTGACCCAAGGTTCATGGAAGCTATTTCTTTCTGAGGAAGGTATTGCTTTCCAGGGTATTCGGTCCCTGCTATGTGCACCATCACTTTGAGTGTCAACATTTGCCTTCCTGCCAGTCATCAACAGACCACATCCCCCTCTTACTGTTTCTGCAAAGTAAAACCTTTCCTAACAAATGCTCTTTGTGACTCCATTCACACAGAGGACAGATTGGTCTACTCACTGGCACTTTAGCTTTTGCCACCCAACTTTATGCAGATGGAAGATTTACTCAGGCAGCATTTAAAGTGCTGTTCCTATGCAGCCTGATGGTAGAATAAAACCTCACACTTTCCTCTTCTATTATGTGCCTGTGAATGAAGGCTCACAGTTGCTCCTTTTGCCTATTCATGGGGCAAACTACTGAAAGAGGCCTCTGTCACAAAGCTCCAATCACCAATCGCACTGTTCTATCACCACTCCATGCCCACACTGCATCCACCACAGACGTATGATGCTCCTATCTCATGAGTAACATAAGCCCACATCCTTTTGGTCTATTTTCACCTTCTAACACAATTGAAGTTTAATATCACACTCCTCAACCCATGCCATAACTCCACTTACACACTGTACTTACACTACACCTCCCGTCACCACATAGTCCACCCCTGTAATGGCTTACCTTCCATCAACATGCTCCTACACAGCTTGCCTTGCTTGGATGACATCTCCTCACAAACATTGTAATGTGAGCTTGAAGTGCAACTCCCCAATGTTGGTAGTCTGCTGTAATGCTACTGTATAACCTTTCTACATAGAGTTCTTCAAAATGACAACATTAATGATATTTTCACCTTCTCCGTTATTCATACACCGCACCTTAACCGCCCGCCGAAGCGAAGCGCTGGCGAAGATAAAGACAAGGACACGGTCATGTGACATGCGCTATGACCCTTCGTCGTAAATAAACATCTAGGGCAACATTGAACGGGCAAAATAGTAAATCCACTTATCTGGTATACCCCAAAACGTTTATACCCGAATATTTTACGTAGTAATTTTACGTCGAACTAAAATTTATATACTTGCCAACAGCCGAAGGTCCGCCACAGCATGAAGCCGTTTCCTTCAAAAGCTGTATATTTGCTGCAGGCGCCTTGAGGCAACTCCCTCTTTCACATTGCACCTCACCATGGGTATCCCCCTCGAAGTCGTTGGTAGCCTTCCCAGGCCCATCAAGCTGCAGAGTGCTTTTATGGACTATGACGCTGGCAAGATCACCTTCGCACAGCTACAGGAGGTACAGGACGAGGCTTGTAAAGAGTCTATCCAACGAATGGAGAAGACGGGACACCCCATTATTACTGACGGCGAGCAGCGGTCCTCGTCCTTTGCGACATATCCTATCACGCATTCGTTGGCTGGAACAGGGCTCGTGGCCAATCTATCTAGTGATGGGCAACTACTTGCCGTATTCGAAGATGGCCACCGCCGCTATCTGCCCAGGCTCGTGTCTGGCCCGTTTCGTTATCAGACATATGCATCCGACTACTTGAAGAGGTCGCTCCCAATGTCTACAAGGCCGATGAAACAGGCAGTCATCGCGCCGTCCATGCTTTGCCTTCTCTATCCTTTGGACAAGGAGATCCAAGGGTATTCCAGAGAGCAGTTTGAGCACGACCTCCTCAATGAGTGCGAAAAGGATATCCGACAATGCTTTGAGGCTGGTGCGACTCGCGTCTCGATCGACTTCACAGAGGGCCGTTTGTCCCTCAAGAGAGACCCCAGAAATCCATGGACTGGTCGCAACATGCTCGATAAATTCATCGCGCTCAACAATCGGGTCATCGATCGATTTTCCCCAGAGATGAGAAAGAATATTGGAGTTCATACTTGTCCTGGCGGTGAGTTTGCCGTTCGAGAAGTAAAATACAATACTGAGAAGCCATTTCTAGCTGACTGTGATAGTCCCCACTCGCGTGACGTCGATTACGCTGAACTTCTTCCATCGCTGTTCAAGATGAACGCTGGATACTTCCTGATCCAAGCCTCCTCCGAGAAGGACAAAGATAAGGTGTACAGGCTCTGTGGGCAACACGCACGTTCAGACGCCAACGGGGTTGCGCAGGTGTGCTTCATCGGTGTCATCAACCCTGTAGACCCGAGGGTCGAAACGCCAGAAGAGGTATGCGATGCGATTCTGAGAGCGGCCAAATACATCCCCAAAGAACGCCTTGGGGTGACGGACGACTGCGGCTTTTCTCCCTTCAGCATCGATATGAAACCTAAACACCACGTAGGACCTATATGCGGCCCCGACTTCGCCAGACACCTTGCTTTTGAGAAAATTAAGGCACGTGTTCAGGGTGCTGAACTCGCCAGTCAAATACTGGGGATATAGACGTATGGACCGAAAACAGCTAGCGGAGACGGGAGAAGAAGCTCGATCGAGAAAACGGGATCGAGAAAAAATACTTACTTTACTAAAAGAGCATATATGTTGCTTACCGTTATGTAATTGAATTACGTGCGTACTTAATAAATTTCAAGCAGTGGACACTCTGATCGCCGCACTAGAGTCCCTCGTAGTCATGGCTCCCTTCATGCCGCAATTCCAAGACACCTACCTACTACTACTTAGTAGTTAATCGACGAGTTATAAGATCTGCAATACTTGGCAAACGACCATCATAATAACATGTTACACTTCAATATGTAAGTCTAACAGCATGCCTCTATACTGGAGCGAGGGAGACGTGTTTAGATCATAATAATAACCTATGAAGAGTTGAGCGTGGGCTAGGATGTACGGGTCAAGAAGAGATAGTAGAAGATCAGAAAGGGGTGCCCGAGTTTTTGAGCTGTGGCGGGCATTTTCGGCAGTGATGGTACGCAGACCGTCGTGATAAGACATCATCGACATGGGGTTGGAAACCAGCTCACCTGGGACTCCCATTCAAAATCCAATAAGCAGAAACGACCTGAGAAACTGCGTGTCAACATGCGGACACACCAGCGAGATAATTCGATGAAAGCTCAGAAATCTCAAGTAGAAATACAGCCATGGAGATGTCGTCAACCCAGCGGTCAGGCGGTAACTCCTTTATAACATCTTGGCAAGTAGATTGGGCATGAAAACTCACCATTTGTAGAATCGATCGAGACATTAAACCTGGGTGAAAAACATCAGCATTCTGCGTCAAATACGAGACGGATCGGGTAACAGGATTCAGACAGCAGTTGGATAAATGTAAGCATGGAGCACATGCCCTCAGAAACTCTAGTTTGAATGGTTTTGGTTCATCCCCAGCAAAACCGGAATTTTAGCTCACCTAGTCCATGATGGTGCAGAGAAGGGAAAAACTTCTCGGCGCTTGCTTATGTAGCAACGCGTCTGGTTTAGGGCTGGCACGCACGGACGCGTCCATTAATCCAGCCCAGTATGCCGTCTCTCCTCGATACCCTCGATCGATTCAATTCGACCTCATCATCTATCCGCTCTCTTACTCTTTCTCAACCGTCACGCGCAGATCCCGGGCCTTTCACCGCTGCCATCTTGGATCTCACATTACACGACCTCCTGCGTGAGGCAGACGAAGCAGAGTACGGCCTCTTCAGCTTTGTTAAAGAGTCGTCGGATACGCCACACGATGGACTTGCAGCTCATGGCAAGGTGGGAAGGAGAGAGTTTAGAGGAGCGTCTCCACTGAAGCCAAAGCGCGTCGCTAGCACAAACCGTGAGGAAGAGCCCGAGGTCTATGTAGAGGCTGCATTGAAGTATCTAGACCGCTTGTGAGCTCATATCCATGCTTGCCAAGATAACCCCCATAAATGTTGCACCGTCGCCTTTACTTTAGTCATGCCGTCAAACCAATGCCACAGGCTCGGACGCATCTGGAGTCTTTGATCGATAGATTGAACAATGTCAGAGATAACCTTGATAGGTTACATACCTCGCTTGAGGAGGTAGGTTGTCACTGCTTCTGACGGATGGTGGTCTGAGCGTGCTATTTAGGCGTCCCAGACTGGTCGCGCCTCTCCCAAGAGTCAAATAGCCGAAGAGGAACGACGCATCGGTGAATTGAAGTCACGCATTCTACAATTGCGCAAGCTAGTACGTCCATTGCATTATTCTAGTGGCTCACCTCTCAATGGTGCATTGTTCAGAAAGAGGCCCTTGTCACCAAGATTCCCGCTACTCCTAAACAACCTTCCCGAAATCTCAGGACCGGCTCACGCCCCACCCCTCAAATCCCAGACAAGTCATATTCCCTTTTAGATGAGGAGCTGGACATGAGCGGCATGGATGCGCTACTGTCACCTCCACCTCCAATACCGAGCTCGAGCCGTGTCCCGACAAAGCCGGATGCGGATGCAACTAGTGATGCAGACAAAGACGACCCGTCGATATGCGAGACAAACACGGATGAAGAAAGTGACGATGCCTGTGGTTCTGGAGAACCGACCGTCGTCATTTCACAGCTTCGCCCTGACCCTGCGCCTATAGCAACACCACCCTCACCACCTCCTTCTCGACCGCATTCTCAAACTTCTGTCATGGAACCCCAAACGCCAGTTCAGGGTAACAAGGCAACAACAGGAACTACAGCTCCGCCATCGACAAAAGCCAAAGTGCGACGAGTGCGCATAACAGCTGACGTGGAACGAGTCTGCGTAAGTCGTGCCATCTCAGATGTTTCAGGTTTGATAGGTTTCATCATTGGTGGCGGTATAGACAAAAATATGGAGGACGATACCAGACCTCCTGGTACCTGGGAACAGTTTCAGCTCGCCTGGCAAGCGTCATCCCAATGCTAAAGACACGATGTCCGTGGACCTTTCGTTTGGTTTTATTATATCCCCTTAAACAGGTGTCGTTTTACAGTGCTGTCTTGCAAACAATCACAGCCCAGCCGATTCCTGATCCGAGTACCGACAATCCCTCCTCTCCCTCGACCCGCTCGACCCTTTCCTCCCTCCTCGGTATCGAGACATTTGGTCCTGCAGTTGGTACCCCTCATCAAATCATGACGGCGCATGTTCTGCTGTCTCTCTTCAACGCGCCCAACGTATGTTTTGTATCATTTTATCAGCCCAGCCACTCACTGGCAGCATGTCATATAGCACGAAATGCCCCTCACCGCTCTTAAAAACTTTCTCGCTTCCAAGACAGCCGTACCATCCCCGGGACCCGACGCTGGGAGGGAGGCGAAGCAAAATGCCGCAGCGTTGAGCGCAAGCGCAGCGCAAGTTGGAACACGGGCATTATACGGGTGTGTGGCAAAGAAAATTGTCAAGATTGATCGTGGAGGTGTGGAACAGATCGTCAAATTTGATCGTGTGTGAAAGTAAGTAATGAAGCGGGTGGTGCTAATCGGATCTGCTCTATGAGCACCGCGATTGAAGTTATTGCTCTCGCGCTATGAAATGACAATTGACTGTCTTACCCCATGCCTCGTCTACAGTATGTTGATATGAACAAGTGAGAAACCCTCGGCAGTTTCATATACAACAGAAGGCTTGCCCGCATCAGTGTGATCATCGATGAATCGATGACTGTCGGATTCACCCTGACGCTGCCATGGGCGCCGGGGCGACTGTGACCTCTTGATCGGTGAGCGGTCTACATGCACATTTGTACAAAGTCATTCAGCCGCTCATGAGGCTAGTGCCGATGAGTGACTTTATTACAGTCATAGCGCTCGCAAGCTCTATATCTCCCCAAGTTCGCGTGAACGATCATGCAATCTTCGCCATCGACCGTCATACCTATCAACTCATTCTGCTTCGAGCAGTGTAATCTACTAGTACAACTGGTCATGAATCGCAGTCACCCGGAGGCTAGGCCTACTACTGTGTATAGTTCACCCTATTTCGGAAGAGTCTACTGGAGGGCACGACGTTCAGGCGACGCTAGATGGATAGATATAAGTGTATAAGACGAGATAGGTAAGTATTGATCTCTAATTCGAGCCTGTTCTCCGGAAAGGCGGGGGAAGGGTCTCGACTTCGTGATCTCGAGGTTGGGGAGGGTGACTTCCCATGGGTGATGGTACAATGGACATCCTGAATGGCGGGTGAGGTCGACCATGAATTCAGCTAGCTGACGGCGCGATCCTCCGGCCCGTTTTCTTACTCACTACCCTTCAGTTCTATGAACACTCGTCTAGTGGCCCATAGTGCTCTCCCATGGGTTTCAGTGTTGGTGACTATTTTTGTTTCGATAGGTCTCAGTTCCTTGTCCGCAGTCATTATATCTCGATGATCGATGACATAGCCTTGAACCCAGCTTATAACTGCCCAGTAGGTAACGATCACTCCTGGCCCATCGAGGATTCTTCACCCTCGATTATTTACAGTACATCAGCCATGTAATATTCCCGATATTTATTTTCTACTCTCACAAATGATCTATTTGATAATAGTCTGTAGCCATTATGACTAATCGTTTGACAACTAATTGCATCACTCGGAGGGGGAAGGCTTCCCCCCGTCTGGAGACACTTCATCCCGCAGGCCAAGCCTCCCCTGGTAACCAAGCTAACGGCTGGAGGTGCCATAAATGAATGCTTGACACTTGATTTTGCGCACCCGTTTCCGGCAACGAATCCGACGGAATTGAGGAAACATTGCACGTTCTATTGTGTTTAATTCCAGCTTTAATTGCTTTGATTCAATCAGAAGGCGGTGGGTTTATTCTCTTCCTCCTGGTTCGTTGACTTGGTTTGACGTGGACACCGTCAATTCAGAACTTCAATCGCAGCTCAACAAGGCGGAAGGAGAAAAGCGTGGAGCAATTCTCGCCTCAGATTATAAGATGGTCTTGAAGATAAGTACCCCTGCAAAAGACGATCATGAAATAGGAGATATCGTGCTGTTATGATAGTAGCTTGGTGGCACTTACACGTCACCATATATAGCAAGGCTGCGGTACTTAGCACGAGGGCTTGATTTGATACTCACTAGACTCACCAGGCTCACCGATAGGACCTTGTACAAGGTACTTATAACGGATTTGTGCGACCGAGTTTTCGTGCGCTACATATAACAAGGCAGCTTCGCGAAAACAAACTTAAATATTACTGGGCCGCCGCGCGTAACCGGGCCATGGTCCGTGCACGACTCACGTGTCACGGGATCAACGTGTTACGTAACACCATCTCTTGTGGTTCGTACATATTTACCTTGTCCTGGCGGCCTTTTGCTGACTGAAATTGACCACAGCTCTGTACTGTCGCCAGTGAGGTTTTACTGGGGCACAGTCTTTTGCTAGTTGAACCCGTCTCTTTCTTTCGAGATTGAGCAATCTTTGGAACACTATTCGTTCATGGGCATGTCGGATAAAGGAGAATAGAGCATCGATAGAAAGGTTTTACCACTTTAGCTATTGACGTGGAATTTGATGAATGTCATTGGTCCATGTGTTCTCGAGAAGGAACATTGAATTGAACCGGTGACTGATTTCATTGTCCGCTCAAAGGGAAGCGACGATTGAAATCCTACATAAAGACCTGACACAGTGTCTCTCTTGTACTCTCAAACCGCCATCTTGCCATTACTGCTGCACCATGGAAAACCAGCTGCCCTTTTTGCACAGCCTTGGCTTACTCCACCGGGAGCTCATGACTCTGGAGGAGGATCGTCGTCTCTTTATGCAACCAATACACCTCCGCCCTCTAGGGGTGGGGGCCCCGGGTTTCCTGGCACCACCCGCACCGCTTCTACACCCGCCGCTCGAGCCACAGCCCTACCCCAGGTTGCCCCCACACCCTCTCCTCGCATTCCAACCGCTGGCGCGGCCGCTCCCCATCCCCGCGCTCTCATCGGCAGTAGACAACCCAGCATCGCCTGCACCATTCGCTTCTCGAGGCGACCGCGACCGTCGCCGAAAGGCGAAAGCAATGGCAAGGCTGAAAAGCGAAGAGGCCACCAGCCATTTATCTCGCGGGGGCAGCCGCCCTCGCAAGAACAAACAACGCAATACCTCCATGGACACGCAGCCCAGTTTGGGCGCGAGGTCCAGGAGCACGCCGCCGTCCTTTGCAAGGGACGGCCGCTGGCCGAGAGGAGCTCAGAGGAGAGGAGCTAGCGGTGACAGAGGAGAAATGGGCGCGGAGCGTGGGACAACACTGCTCTTTCTGGTCGAGCACACCTTCGAGGAGCTGCCAGACGACACCGTGGTTCCCAGATGGAGGATTTCAAAGCAGTGGTAACGTATTTATACGTAGCCACCCCCTGAGTCGGCATATAGTTCAAGCTCGCAGGGATCTTGCAGGTTCGCGTTTCTGGTGTAGAGGACACTTGCGATTGGACTTTAGGGTATGCTGGAAGGGAAAGCTTGTTTGGAATGTCATGTATATCTGTATCAGCATTTGTATCAATTCACGGTGTAGATCTCTTATTCCGATTTTTCGTGGGGCGAGGAATCACCGGGTTATGTCCCTTGTGATTTCGATAGGGTTGGATCCGTGAAAGGCTTACGAGTCTGAGCTGTACCAGGTAGACATTCAGCCTGAAAACATGTTCGGTCCTGCTTCCCTAAGTTGAGAAGTATCGCTGATTAGAGAAACGATTTTCGGGATCATTACATGCCAGCAATAGTACGGGATAAATCCACAATAGATTAAAACACTTTTTCCAATACATCGATGAGCGTGCTCATGATCTGCCCAGCATGCGTCGTGAGTAAACGAGACAACACAGCTCGCCATCCAGTACACACACCTTCTTAACAACCCGAGGAAGCCTCTGCCTCTGGAATCCCAGTCTCGTATTCCACTCCGTTCTTATGTTTTTCTCCTCCGAGGCGATAAGATGCGTGCGGCTTAACATGGTCAGTACGCGACTTGGGATCTATACCAGCGACCTTCTTGATGATTAATTGATTTTCCAGGCTTTCGGTTTGGGTCTGACGCCAGCACCTCCGAGCCCTGTCAAGTAATTCAACCGTGAGCAAACATTCCTTAAACACAACAGACAAACCCAGCCAGACAGTGTATGGCCTTCTTCACGAGGAGCATCTGCTTCAACTTTTCGTTTTTTTCTTTCAGTGTCTCGAAATCCTCCAAAGCCTCCTCGGTTAACAGTGGCACGACGTAGTGTGTGAACTGGCCGCACCTGCACAACATTATCTCCAGCGAAAAAAAAGTTGCGTTGCTCAACTGCCTTGACACCTCGACCCCTTCGCCGGATTGTGGTGACTTCTTGCGTGTTCCAACTGGAGGTAGGGATCAACTGTCGAGGATATTGTGATAGGAGTGACACACCACCTTTTGAATCTTTGGAAAACACAGGGAGTTTTGAGCGATGCCGATTATTATAAGCTCTGAGACGCCACACCCACAGATGGAACGCACAGGGTAATGCGGAAAAGGATGGCAAATAACCACAGCAAACGACACCAGAGTACACCAAGTCTGTTGGTCGTTGGAGCATCAAGAAATCAGACAGACAAGAAAAAAATTGAAAACGGAGACTGAACAGTCAGTGATGGAGGTCTCGTCGGAATAGTAGTGATGCCTTTGGCGGTCAGATGCAATGCAGTTTTCGAAAAGGGCGCAAGCATGATGAGGGGTGCCAGAAAATACCCACAGAACGTAGGTAATAGACCCTCCGGCTATGATACGGGGTTTAAGAAGGATGGATGTACTTGTTGAGGGTCAGTGTGTTTCGTCTCTGGATTGAAGAAACAAATATACGATGGTCTTGAAGCGAGTAAGTTCAACAAGCACCGTGTTCATATCAAAGATACCTGGTTTTATCGTCTATTTAATGTTATCTCCTGGCTGCAACAAGTCGGAGACCTTATGTCACTGGCCTCGAGTATACGTCTTACAGAACGATGGTTGTCCAGTTGACTCGTGAGTACGTGTCTCCACCAGGGAGTTTTGAGTCACACCCCAGGCAACAACAATCCTTATCCACCCCGTTCTCTCCGGGAGCAGGGACGGCCGGGACAGACGAAACTGATTGTCCATGGTCAGAAGAAGGTGACATTAGTGAAAGCACCGATGCAGATAGTGAGGCCACCGCTGGCCGGACATGGGAAGTGTGAGGGGGCAAGTCTCGTCCCGGTGCACCGCGCAAGTGACGGGGGCACTGGGGGTGGTGGCATCCGCGAGGGGTGAGGAGGGTGTTGTCGTCCATGTTGTCGTCCAGCATCGCGCGACCGGTCACGTGCTAAGGAAGGCGGGAGTGCCGGAGGTGGTGGCCGACCTACACGCGAATTACGATGCTCTCGACCGTGATCAATATCACGCCCTTGCGGGACTGTACAATGCTGGTGTCCCACCTCCCTTCACGACCTCGCAGGCGGTCACGAGGGGGCCGCGGACTAGGTGCGTCGGAAATGCTCATGCTATCCCGTCGGCGCTGATCCAGCGGATGGTCATCACCCTGACATGCGTTGGAGATTGAATCTGTGCGAGCGAGCGCAGCAAATGCACTGCAGCTACTACTAAGTGTCCCGCCCCCGCTCTTCGTCGTGCGGCCTGTGCGAGTGTGCCCTCTACGGACCTGTATGCAGAAAGTAGAAAATCAGGTCCAATCACATAAATTCACCATAATTCGAAAAAAAAACCCCTTTTTTTTTTCGGAAGTAACAGCGATACTAGTGGATATTTGTATAATTCACTTCCTGGCTGCCAGAGATGAGAAAGCCTTAGCGTCACCTTTAAAAGACAATTCCTTACCGAGTAAGGAAGTCGTAGGCTTATCGAAAATCAACAACGGCGAGTGGCTTCAATATCAATAATAATGTCAAACGGACTTATACGACGACATGGGCGATGAGTATCTGTTGCGCGTACCTGAAGATGGACACGCTCTTAGCCGGTTTGGACAGCCGAGCGCACCCAGTTGATTTTGACCGTGCCTCTCCGGCAAGCCACAAGCTGCCTGTGTGAACTAATCTACAGCGGGCCGATTACTTTCAGGAGCCAAATATGTCACACCAACTTAAGTATACATGGCCAGCACCACAGATACTAACACTCGAGTCGCAATAGTGACGGGCGCAGCGCGAGGCATTGGAAGAGCCATTGCTCTTCGTCTCGCAGCTGATGGTCTCGATGTGGTCGTGAATGACATCCCATCTCAAACCGATCAACTCGATGCGCTGGTCAAAGAAATACACTCCCACAAGTGCCGAAGTCTCGCAGTAACTGGGGACATGTCTCGTGAGAATGACGTTGAGAATTTGGTCAATATCACCGTCGAGAAGCTGGGCGGACTGGATGTGGTAGGTTATGCGGTCATTAAACCGTTGAAATAACGACGGTAATGTGACCGAACGATGTGGCCAGATGGTCGCCAACGCAGGTATTGCGCGTAATAGTACCCTCGTTACCAGTGGGTTGCAGTCCATTAACTGTGGCAATTGCATTGGATCAAGTTGATGCTGTAGCGACTCTGGAGGATTGGGAGCATCTGCAGGCCGTCAATGTTCGCAGTGTATTTCTCTGTTACAAGGCAGCTGCAATTCAGATGATAAAGCAAGGCCGTGGTGGACGTATCATTGGTTGGATTCTTTTTATATCCTAACGTTACAAGGGCCGGATTCACTTAAATGATAGGTGCCAGCTCCATAGCTGGAAAGAAAGGTATCTTTGGCAAAGGCTTTGTGCGCATCTGTATCGTTGGTCTTGGTTTACTCAGCACACAGGCTCGGCCGAATGGGGTCCATACTGCGCAAGCAAGTTCGCTGTGCGAGGATTAACGCAGTCGGCATGTACGTGCGCGTTTGCGCGTGGCTGTCCTTTCAAGTTAATTTCCACATCGGACTGACTTTGTGCCCGGCAGCGGCTGAACTGGGGGTACATGGCATCACAGTGAACACCTATGCTCCAGGAATAGTCAGGACACAACTTTGTCATTCGTCTTTCACCATCCCGCTGTCCAAGGGAATATACTGATGCCCAGTTGGCAGGGAATGAAGTCAATGAGAGTCGTGCCGAGCATGGTACGTTCTGCCAATCTCGCTAGAGCGTGCCCCGCCCATCGAAAAAACCATGTAGGGCTGTCCATGATTACGCCAGGAAGGGGGCAACACACAGTCATGGATCCTGAGGATGTCGCTGGGCTAGTTTCATACCTTGTGAGGCCTGAATCCAAGTTTGTCACGGGTAAGATTCCTGGAGGATTCGAAATGCCTTGTACAGCTTCTGATACCCTGATGATTAGGCCAGTCAATGAATATCAACGCTGGTTCTTTCTTTGATTGAATGAAGAGGAGAAGGTTTACCGTCGCGCGCGGTGGCGGCACGAAGGGCGCACAACGTGTACATAAGTTGTGACGTAGAGCATACGCTCGCATGGAAACGTGCTTCGTTACCGCTCGTCTTGGCGAGCGAAGAAGCAAATTACATATAGCAGGCTTCAAGGCTCGCAAAGGCAGCGTAAAGGCGAGTCGGATTTGGGGCGCTGGATCCATATGGCTGCTTGGTGGCTATACTGGCCATTTCGGCGAGAGTCATCGAACATGAAAATAAGTAGAGAAAAGAAAGTCGGTTGGGCGGACTTGAGTCCAGTCTCTGGCTACGGTGTATATGGTGTATACATATAGAGATGTCCCAGCCGTGTTGGTTGAAGCTTGCAAAGAAGAAAACGCATGCTTATCAAGCGCCGACGCCGAAATTTCCAGGAATGGAACCACATCCGCGCGGCTGTGGCTCACACCCGCGGCGCCAGCCACTTTGGTTTGCTCCTTGTTCTGCTGTGAAATGAAGTGACAGTTTAAACCTTGTAGCCATGGCAGCCTATGACATCTTTCATCGAACCGAACCGACGTACCTGAGGGTATAAAGCGAAGGTGTAGCCGCTGTTCCGTTCAGCAACCAGCCCTTTAAGTAGTCCCCCCCCCCTCCCTCTTTCCCGGCCGTCCTTCAGTCTCTCCTTTGACTGTCATGTCCCTCACATTCCTTTTCACGGTCGTTTCCTTCGTCTTCCTACCCTTCGCGGGTGCCCACATTGCTCTATGGGACAAAAGCATGTTCGGACTTTGTGGTAAAAACCGCCAGTGCGGTGTGTACCATAAACCCTACAGCTTCGCTTTGCAAATGTTCACATCCCAGTAGTCAACCAGGCCGACCCGACGAACCCTCTGGTAGGCCTCACCTTCGACCAGTGGTACGTATGGGATCGTGCATGACATATCTCTGCTCATCCTTTTTAGGTGGTGGCATGGCTATCTCAATTATCCCCCCGTCAACAATGATATTATGGCCCTCCCCGCTGGCAAGAGCGTCACTGTGCAGCTCGCAGGCAACTCGGCCTGGACCAAAGTAGGACAGCATCCTGAAGCATTTTGGCCCGGAGGTGCGAGCTGATACTTGATGATGTACAAGCCACCCTGAGTGTAGAATAGGTGCTAAGCAGGGTCAGATGAACGAGGCCATCGAAAACAACCACGCATACTGGTCTGACGGCGGCGCAGGAAGTATGCTTATTTGATTTTGCGCACTGTCAAATATGTTATTGACATCAACGCAAAGACCTGCACACTTCTGGCCATTCCGACATCGCTGGATGTGTGCTTTCTATCGCATACACGGACAATGCCAAGACTGTCCGTCCAGAGGATATGGTCGTGTTCTCTGTTCAGCACGAATGCGTTTGGCACCGCGACACCGTCTTTGACGTCCCCGCCGATATGCCTCCCTGCCCCAACGGGAAATGCATGTGTTCCTGGTGGTGGATTCACAACAGCAATGGCGGTCTCGACCAAATCGTATGTTTTTTTGGCATGCGTCAATTGCGCGCCTTTATGACGCCTGGCTTGTAGTATCAGACACCTTTTCAATGCAACATCACTTATGCCCAGGGCCAGAAGGTTTCCACGACTGCTGTCGGAAGGCCTGTTCCGGCGACCAACTGTGCAAACGATCCTTCAAAGTGCATCAAAGGCCCCAAGCTGCCCATGGTGCGTTTTTAAGTAGCATACCCGCTCATTCATTTTTCTCATCCATTCGTACTTCCAGTACTGGAAGCAGAAGGTTCGTTCAGCTCGTTTGATCGTTGAATCCCCCGAGTTGATTTCATGTCTTCAGGAATGTAACAACATGCCGGAGCCTGGCCATTTTGCCCCTACATACAACACCAATTACGGCTTTGCCCAGGGTGCACAGAATGACATTTTCCAGACGGTCAACAAATCCAACTGGACGTGCCCGCAAAGCAAAGCAGGTTAGCCGCCGCCTATTTTCATGGCTTAACTGCACGAGGGTGACGAAACTGAAATCTTGTTAGCTGGCGTGTTCCCGGTGCAGCACAAGCGAGAGACTGCGGTCCCTCTGCGCCACAGACAAGCCAAGCGTCGCTCTATCTCGGGATGATGCTGTCTTCTCCAGGCGGCATGCGATCCTGCCGCAGGCTTGGTAGGACGTGCACCCCCTCCTCCAGCCAGGTGCTGGATTCGAATCTCAAAACATAGCGATCGCATCGCACGCGATACCACTCATCTCTGCTACCATCTGTTTTCTCATTGACTTACCAGCATCATTCTGATCATCATCCTCACCGTCTCGTCGACTTGCTCCTCATCTTAGGTACCCCCGACTTGATGTCGGGCGAGCTGATCTCAAAAACGTACTTGTATACCGTGTGCTGGATATATACGGGGCCTAGATCTGTTACATTGATACAATCAAACATCCTTGACGTGGCTACGATTTGTGAGGATTGTTCTGAGATGTCCTTCGGTCACCTGAGAAATCCGAAGTATCGGGTACGATGATGCTTCAAGGGACTGTGTAAAGGACGGTATAATCGGCAAGACTCGACCGCTTATGACCCAAATCGCCGCCTGATGCTTGACGTTGCCTTCGTCTGCGCCTATGGTTTGCCCTGACCTCTTTCCCCTTTTCACTTTCCAGCCCCCACTACCATCTATCAGAACAATCTGGGGTAATATTTTTTGGTTCCACCCCTTTTCTGTTGCTCTTTGCTATCCTTTTTTTTTTTTGGGCTTCCTCGTCGTGCCGGTCACCGCACCGTTTTCCCTCCGCGGCGCCGATGACAACATACAGTTTATTTCCTTCAGCCTTCCTTGCCACTGACGTCATGTTCCGTCCGTTCATTCCTTTCCAGCCAGCCATGTCCAACTTTTTACCTACATGGCTCTGTGGCACCGGCTTCCGGCAATGATCGGCTACGATGTAACGACTTCGGCCTACGCATACTTACCGGTGACGCAATCGGATGTTACATAATAGTCGATCTATTCTTGCAAAGTCCAAGTCTAAACAGCTTTCGACATGGCAATACTAGCTTGAATACTCTAAACCTCCGCTACACATCAGAAATGTTAGAGCTCGCAACAGGCTTGTATATTTTCCACCCGGGTGATCAATCGAATAATACAGCAGCATACGTTACAGTAATCTAGCAACTCGATCAGGAACAGCGGCGCACCACGCGAGCACGAGCCTTGTTCTTTTCAACGATCGTTCGGTGACCGCGCGCAGGGGCACCGTTTGAAAACTGTCAGTATCCATGGTTGGTAGCAAGTAAATATAGTTGCTTCTCCATGTAGGACCGGATATTCCTGCCTTGGCCAGCGGGCCGCTTCCTTGGCCGGTCCCAGTGTCCGGGCGGGCAGGAGTGCCTGCCACACCGATCTCCGAGAAGAGACCCCAGAGAGCACCGGACCTACGCTGTCACGTCCGGGATATGATGTCATCGACGGTCTGACTTTATAGAACTTTTTTGTAAGCATTTCTTTTACTAAGAGGACCGACCATTCACGCCCTCGTCACTAACCCCAGCTTTATCCGTGAATATTCACCCCAGTGTTCCAGGGGGCCTGCTGCTGACAACCCAGCTCAGAGCCAGCAAGCGCGGCAGATCCCTGTCGGTATCTAGCCGAGTCGTAACAATCGACTGGTGGGCGGGCAGGGCATACCGATCGTTACAACGATCGACTTTAAGTTGCTCTCCAAGATGTGACGCAATATACTCTCCCAACGATTTATTTAACCCCTTCGCTCCCACTGTTCTCAACCCATTAGCTTCTTGCCTTCCGGTCCCCTCCCCCCCCCTCCCCCCCTCACCCCCTTCCACTCCCTGTTGACAGACCATGTCGCTTGCATTCTTTTTCACGCTCTTTTGCTTCGCATCCCTCCACTTCGTCAATGCCCACGTCTCTTTCTGGGCCCCGAGTATGTTCGGTCGCTGCGGTAGCAATAACCAGTGCGGTTCGTATCATATACCAGTGCTGCTCTACGTGTTCACCCCCAAGTAGAAAACACTCAGGAACCAATCATCCCATTGCAAAACCTCCCGTTTCACAAATGGCATGTACCGGTTCTCTGTCAAGGCATATAAGATCAATAACCTTTCTTTTTAGGTGGTGGCATAATTACCTGGACTTCCCGCCGGCCAATGACGATGTCATGGCTCTCCCCGCTGGCCAGACTGTTACCGTGCAGCTCGCCGGTAATTCCGCCTTCACCAGCATGGGACAAGTTCCCGATGCTTATTGGCCTGGAGGTGCGTACCGAATATACCCCGTTACAGAGAATCGTCGTGGATATTCAACATTGAACAGGCGGTGGCAAGGACGACATGGACGAAAGTGTCATAAACAATCAGAAGTACTGGTCTGACGGCAAATCAGGAAGTATGCACGTCGTATTTACAAGTCAAAGTATATCATTAACCTTGTCCACACAGATCTCCATACCAGTGGCCACCCCGACGTCGCAGGCTGTGCGCTTTCTATCGCCTACACGGACAATGCCAGGACTGTCCGTCCAGAGGATATGACCATCTTTTCTGTCCAGCACGATTGTGTCTGGCACCGTGACACTTACTTTGACATCCCCGCCAATATGCCCGCATGCCCCAACGGCAAATGCATGTGTTCCTGGTGGTGGATCCACAACAGCGATGGTGGTTCAGACCAGATGGTAGCCATTCTTTGAATCAGTCGTCTCGCGCCTTTCTCACGACGACTACCCGTGTCTAGTATCAAACAGCGTTCCAGTGCAATATTACCCACGCCCCTGGCACGCAGGTCCCTACCACCCCGGTTGGAAGGCCCGTTCCCCCAGTCAACTGTGCAAACGATCCTTCAAAGTGCATCAAAGGCCCCAAGCTGCCCATGGTGCGTTTAAGTACCCTATCCACTCGTTCATCTTTCTCACCCATTCGCACTTCCAGTACTGGAAGCAAAAGGTTCGTACACCTCGTTTGATCGTTGAATCCCCGAGTTGATTTCATGTCTTCAGGAATGTAACAACATGCCGGAGCCTGGCCATTTTGCTCCCACGTACGGCACCGATTACGGCTTTGCCCAGGGTGCACAGGATGACATTTTCCAAACGATCAACACATCCAACTGGACATGCCCCCAGAGCACAGCTGGTCAGCCCCCCCCCTCTCTTCACCTCACGCATACCAGAGCTAACTTGTTTGAATCGTGTTTTCGTTTCGTGTAGTTGGTGTGTTTCCTAGGCAGCGCAAACGCACTGTGCCCCTGCGCCACAGGCAGGCGAAACGTCACTCGCATTGAGACTTTCGAGGCGGCATACGACCCTAGCACAGGCTTGCTAGGAGTGCGTGCCTCCCTCCAGGCAGGTGCTGGAGGTACACCTCATCTGCAGTGATCCCATTCTACATATACCACGTCGACTTTCTCATTTCAACTCCCGACTTGCCTCGTCTTACATAGGGCCCGGCCCCAAAAGACAAAAAATTGGAGAAACAAAAAAAAAGAAAGAAAAAACGCCCGACTTGATGTCGGGCAGGTATGATGATCTGAAGGAATCCAATGACAAGGGGTCCATCTGATTTTGTATCTGTCAAATGACTTTTGAATTAAAATCCTGTCACCAAATGTTCAGCTGCGTGTTTGCGCGCAGTGGCTTGAACGTCCCGTGTTCAAGCTTGAGCTTGAGCAGTCATGTTTCGCCACCCTGCCCTTCAAGAAGCGCAGAGTCGAAAATCTCAGTTGCGGCTCTGTAATTGAAGTGAACAAGCGCCACATTATTGTAATCCGATCCAAAGCTCGAGCTCAAGGTAATTGCGTCCCAGTTTCCAGTATGATTGTAGTAGAATTGATGTATTTTTGGCTCGCACTCCATTCTTGTCTGATGCCTATGGGATGCCTAATGTTGTCAGGTACTATTTACATGGCATGATTCTGCCTAGATCAAGAAATGAGACGAACGAGTGCCCCTGTCTTCGACAAGGGCACTCTAAGGTCCAGAGATATAGATCCGACATGAGTATTTGATGATATGTATGGGAGCTTTTCGTCCAAACGGGGAGTAATGTCTAAGTATTTTGTAATCAGCTTTGTCAGTTCAGCACCATACTCACAGTTGGGTATATTTACGAAGTAAAAGCAAGCCAGGACACAGTAACGCTGCATCTCGTTAGGCTGCATCCCCGTCCCCATAATTTGCCTTGTCTTCGCTGGGCTCCGTTGCTTGTATTAGGCATTGATGTCAGCCCAAACCCTTCCTGGTCCGAGGGGACGTACGATTATAATGGCGTCGCTTCTCCATCAGAGCATATGTGAGGACCCTCCGCCTGCAACAATATCTCTTCAAATGCAATTCATCCAAAACATCTCTGATGCTATGTATGAGGGCCGTATATTTCGAGAAAAGGACTATGCTGACCCTTCTGACCCTTCGCTAACAGCTTTCGCCAACAGCTCCAATTTGTCCCACTTATCGCCGATGACCTTTCCACACGAAAAACAGCGAACAGGAATCATCTAGATACAGCACGTCTGATCAGCATCGGTCTTGTTGTATTCTCTTATTACGCATCATCCTTGGAGTGGCGGTTGATGACAATCCGGCCTCACCTTGATACAGGTTGCGGCGCGCGTTCGATGACTTGGGAGATACAGATCCGACATGAGTATTTGGTCATGATATGTATGGGAGCTTTTCGTCCAAACAGGGTAATGTCCAAGTTTGTACACGAATAAAACGTGGTGCGGTGTCCGGCATCGAGCTAAACGAAATAAACAAAATGGAACGTGAATTTCTACCTGGAGTTGACTTCCGTTTATACGTCAATACGGAAACCTACAAGGCATGGGTGAACTTGCTGAAGGGTCTAGTCTCGGTCAAAGAGCGGGACGAGCAGCAATGGCAATATGCGAGACGACATGCATCTGGTGTTCCTATGCTTGCGCTGACCCCACGCTATTCGGCCTCTCGTGTGACGGGTCATCAGCAACGGGCACGCTCTTCCTCACCGCTGCCATCCCTCAAAGCGCCATACCCTTTCATGTTTGTTGCGCCAGCATCCTCCAATCCGTTTGCGGACGTTCCAAGAACGTATGGGGAGTCGCAGTCCTACGTGTCGGCACGGCAGGGTGCAAAGCGACCAGCCGTCATCGCCTTCTCCCCTCCTTCGGCTTCGCTCCCCGGACCTCCTCCAAAGCAACCAATTTCACTTGACATGAGTATTTTGCGACCAACTAGGGGGCCAGCGAGCGCAGGATCATCATACCCGTTGTCTGCATTCGCGATGTTATCTTTGGACAGGTCGGAAGCGCCTGGGGCAGGGGAAGGTGACTACCAACTTGAAGGCTGAAAGGGCCTTTTACTCCATTCGATATCCCCATTTTGACATATCGAATGGAGTAAAAGGCCCTTTCAGCCTTCAAGTTGGTAGTCACCTTCCCCTGCCCCAAAACAGGCATCAACACCTGGGCACAACACTGCAGTAACTGAGGGCACTTAATATAAGTACATTACGCACCAATTTTTCAGTGCCCAAGTTACTGATAATAAGTAATCGGGGAGCAGATTTTTGACGCTTCCTCTCGATAAGCTTGGTACCAAAATCTAGTAGCTAGAATGTCCGCTTTCAGTGTCCTAGAAGACTGATTTTCAGTTCTTAAGTTACTTATAAATAGTACTTTAGAACACAATATAACAGTGCTTTCTATTACTGAAAGACAGAAATACATAGATTGAAAGCTATGTCCCAACCCACCCAACGTCGCCCTACGCACCTCCTCAACCCCAATGCTCTCGGTGCAATACAAACACGTCTCCTTCCACCGCTAACCACCCTTGTTCTTCCTGCCCAGGACGCGTATAACGACGTCACCCGCCTCCCAGTCCGGGCTCTCGTCGCCCTCGCCCTCAAACACGAATTCGCTGCTGCCCTCAGCAATGCCCATGGGGACGTTGAGCGCATAGTGCTGCATGTGCAGAACGAGCACATGGGACACGTCTGGATGTGCAAGTCCTCCAACGCGGAAGTGGTCGCAGAAGACCTTTATGTTAATCATGAACTGGATGCCGAGTCGCAGGATCGCGAGAAATGGAGATGAAGGAATGGGCATCGAAAGCAATAATCGTCAGAGCAGAAATCACGCAAAGACGATGTTTGGAACCTACGTCGATCTCTACACCCTTATACATATCCTCAACGCTCACTTCAAAGTCGCTTGTCGTCATGGGCCTGTGGCAGACCTCCTGTTGTTGAGCTGCAGTGTCACAGGATCATAAATGTCATGAATGATATGGCACATGAGTATGAGGAGTATTATACGGCAAAGTATCATTTTGAGCGTGCAGAACGATAAATTAACGATGAAACGACTGACGTCCGCCGCCACCGAAGAAGGATGAAAACATATCGAAGGGATTGGCGTGCTGGCCGCCTTCGTGCTGTCTCAGGCCTTTCTGGATGAGAGGGAAGGGTAATATTTGTCAGCTCACGTCCGGGCAAGTATAAAACGATAAGTGACAAAGTAAAGTAAAGCTCAAAGAACAATGACAAGGGCGAATTGCAACACGTACCTCCCCATGTCGCTCATAAAGGCCGTGTTTCTGTCCAAAAAAAGAAATACGGTGGTCAGGTTGAGTTAAGGAATAGTAGAGATGTTCATGGGTGCACCTGGGCTGCGTATGCTGGAAGGATCGGAATGTGAGTATGTGAGCGATGAGGAAGTAGGCATATAAGGCATGTAACATGGCTCCCAATACTTGCGACAGCCCAGCCCCCACACTCACCTTTCGCAACCTTCACATGAGTGGGAGAAGAAGTGGTCTATTGTAAGAGTGAGGACACATTGCGAGAGCGGTCTATTGTGAGAACGAGCAGGCGAGGGGAGATAGTGCGAGAGCAAGACCCAGAGTGCATGAGTGAGAGCAGCAGAGAGGCACGTAGCAATAATATATATTGAGTATATGCATGGTATTTTCAATGAAAGAGTATCTTACCAGGAGGCACCCTCTAAACCACCACGTTTTTACCCAACCCCACGATATCATTTGTAAGAAGAGCTTTTTGATGCGGGTGTTGAGCAGGGATCACGCGATAACATCACGATGTTCACATACTCTGCATTTTCCTCCTGGTTCGCTCTATCATAACTGGGCACGATCGAAAAATTGATGAGGACAAGCGTTATAGTTTGTTTTCTGTTGGCCATGGTCATGGGGGGAAGAGAGGAGTTAGAATTCAAGCGGGTCGGAGATTCAAATCACATGGGTGTTACGTATCGAGATTTCCACTAAGTCGGAACTGGAAAGGACAGCGGCTTCAACTTATAGGTTGCGCCCCCAATGAACTATCGTCCTAGGTATTTCGGAAATGAGCCGGAAGTCGGAAGGTACTGGACCAGAGGTTTGGTCGGAACTTGAGTCGGAACAGAGGCGGAAGGCGGAAAGCGGAAGACGGAAGGCTGAGAGAGAGACTGAGATCTTGCTAGACTCGCTGTGCTAAGAACAGGAGATGGAGCGAAGGAAATCAAGTATCGAAGGTGATTATCTGATTGCAGAATAACAGACATACATGAGGGGGGTTTTATACAAAGCGCAGAGCAACAAGTAATGGTGTTGTACTAAGCAAATTCCGGAGGAAGCGGAAGTCGAGTACAATGTGTGGGAACTAACTAATTGGGAACAATGGGACTACAAGGGGGGTTCAGGGTAAGGTAGAACAATGACAAAGAACAAGGGGTCGGGAAAACATATCTGACAACGAACTACAAGGGTGACCGGATATATGGTTTTGATGGATGGCGTGGTGGGTCCGGTGGGTCCGAGTAATAGAGTCGAAAGAACAAGGGAAATGTACAAGGGGCGGAATGTCGGAAATGTCGGAGGGGCGGAACGTTGTGCGGAGCTATTGGAGGGGCGGAACTGAGGGTCGGGAGTCGGAAATGAACGGTCGTAACAGTATCTCCCTTCTAAGGTCGAGCCCCGCGAGACCACAAGTCGGAATCACGTGACCTGTGAACAAACGCGTCGGAGTTTGAAATATAGGCGGGAAACAAGACGCGTCTTCTGTTTAGTCCATCATGAGCACTCCAGTCGACTTCTCCAAAATGACCAGTGCTGAGATGAAAGCACACTTTGCTGACATGCTCGCGCAAAAGGAGTTGGCCGAAAAACGCGAGGCCGAGGAAGCGGCGCGGAGGAAGAAAGAGCGTCTGGAGGAGGAGCGCAAAGAGAAAGAGCGTGAGGAACAGGAGCGTCTGGAACGGGAGCGGAAAGAGAAGGAGGAGCGTGACCGCAAACGTCGCGAGGAGGAATCGCGCGTCCGCGAAGAACAGCGGAAACGGGATGCGGCCCAAAAGGCTGCGGAAAACAAGGCCGTGGCGGAGAAAACGGAACAATCCCGGGTGAGTCGGAAAGGGTCTGAGCCTCATCCCGAGACTGACTGAAAAAAAACTTGGTAGAAAATAATCGTCGAATCCGATTCCGAACCGGAGTCGGAAGACACGGCGGAAAACACGCCGTCTCCTGAAGGGAAGGGAAAACAACAGGAAGTAGTTCCTGTTGTGAACCTTGTGGCGGATCGGAAAAGGAGGGCGGACGAATTTCAACAGGCCAGGAAGAACAAGATGGCCC
This sequence comes from Gautieria morchelliformis, assembly GCA_015179125.1. Taxonomy (NCBI): domain Eukaryota; kingdom Fungi; phylum Basidiomycota; class Agaricomycetes; order Gomphales; family Gomphaceae; genus Gautieria; species Gautieria morchelliformis. The sequence continues at coordinate 45,789 of WHVA01000074.1, forward strand.
GCATTGTCGACCTCCGGGAGTTGGGGCCGGAGAATCCCGCGACCCGGAAACGGAAGACAAGGGACGGGGAAGAAGAAAAGGCGCCCTGTGACACCTGCGAGGTAAAAGGACTAGAATGCGTCTGGTCAGAAAATCCGCGGGAAACCGCCTGTGAACGGTGCCGCGACAAGAAGAGGCGGTGCGTCGTGGACGGCTGTTCCGCGAGGGTGGAGCGGAAAAGGCGGAGAGTCGAGACCGAGGGGCCAGAAACCCCTAAGTCGAAACCAAGGTCGAGCGGGAAAAAGACGGCGGAAGGGGTTCCGGCGACCGGGAAGGCTGACATGTCGCCTCTGCTCGACATTGCAGAGTGTCTGAGGGGTATCCGGAGATCCCAGCGCGGGATTCGGAATACGCTCGAGGAGATGTCCGCGGTTCAACAGCAACAGCTGTTGAGCTTCCAGAACCAGATGACGGTTTTGTCGACGGTTGTGGAGCAGATCAAGCGGGAGTTCCAGTGGCGGAACAATATGCTCCGGGAACGAATGGAGTGGCGGATGCAGGAGGAGGATGGTGTGGAAGCGGGTCCGAGCCAGGTGGTGGATTCGAGGGTGGAGACAGAGTTGGTGAGTGTGCCGATGGGGCATGCGGAAGAGGGTGCGGAAGCGGAGAAGGAAGAGGCGGAAACAATGAGGGAGGAGTAGGGGTCGAATAACTTGTAACATAGTTTCTTGAAGTGTCGGAAATCATAATGGAAAATTAGTCGGAAATGTGTGTGACTTAAGAACCGTAAGAAATGGGGGTATCGGAAGTGGGGTCGGAATTGACTAGGGCGCGGAAAAGGGGCCAGGCTTATCAGGATATGACTTGTGAAAGTCAGAGACGAGGTCAGAGGCGTGGTCAAGTTCCGTGGCGGAAATCCACGAAGTCTCTTCGTCAGTGTTTTCATAGCCTGCCCACTTGACTAGGTACTGGAGTTGGCAGCGGTATCTTCTGTCGAGCTTGGAGTTGAGAATTTCCGAAATCTCATATTCCGGTTCTCCGTCAATGACGACTGGCGGAGGCGGAGGTTGTTCTCGATTCGGAATTGTATTCGGAACTGCGGGTTCAAGCATGGAGACATGGAATACCGGATGTACTGCGCGCATATTGTCAGGAAGTCTGAGGGTGAAAGAACGACTGCCGGCCTTAGCGATGATTTCGTAAGGACCGAGGTATTTCTCAGAGAGCTTCTTCGAGGGGCGAGTGGTGCGGAAGTTTTCCGCTTTGACAAAGGCTTTGTCGCCTATCTCGAATGCCGGTTGCGGAAGGCGTTTCCGATCGGCGGAAGTTTGGTATCTCTTCTGGGCAGCGGTAATGTTCTCTCGGAGGTGCTGGTGAAGGTCGTCAAGTTCCACAACGAAATCTCGGGCTCTTGCAGAGGCGAGGTCGCGTTCAGGGTGGATGGCGAGATTCGGGTGGTAGCCCTTGTTGGCATAAAAGGGTGAAATTCCGGTGGTAGCGGAAGGCGCGTTGTTGTAGGCAAATTCCGCGAGCGGAAGAAGGTCGGACCAATTGCTATGTTGGTAGTTGCAATAGACGCGGAGATACTGCTCAAGGGTCTGATTAGTACGTTCCGTTTGTCCGTCTCCTTCGGGGTGATAACCGGAAGTGAAGTGGAGCTTCATGTCGAGAGCCTTGCCGAGTGTGCGGAAAAAGGAGGACACGAATTCGATCCACGGTCGGAAGTGACATGGGAAGGGATTCCGTGCTTGGAAAAGACGTGGAGCACAAAGAGCTGTGCGAGCTGGGCGGAAGTTATGGTGTCGTAGGTTGGAATAAAGATGGACTGCTTTGTGAGGCGGTCAACGATCACTAGAATGGTATCATAGCCGGATGACTTAGGAAGTTTCTCAATGAAATCCATGGATATTGAATTCCACGGTTGTTCCGGGATCGGAAGTTGCTTCAGGAGGCCGTAGGGTTTGTGACGTTGAGGCTTGGCTCGCATACAGGTGGTGCATGACTTGCAGTAGTCTTGGACCATCGTGCGGAGAGAGGCCAAGTATAGGTACGTCGGATTATGTCGAGGGTTTGTTCTGGCCTTGGTGTCCTGAGAGCGGATGATCGTGGCTTTGCTGGAGTACGCGAAGTCGTAGATCGTTGTGTCCGGAACGTAAATCCGGGACTTGTACCGGAGAAATCCGTCGGAATCGAGGGACCATCCAGGACTGGTGGGGTCATCGAGGTGGGCTGCGGAGGTGGGGTCGGAACGGAGTGCGGAACGGATGTCGGAATGGAGAGACTCGGTGTCCATAATCATTGAGGCGCGGAGTAGGGAAACTGCAATGCTGTGGCACGCAGGGACGATGCCAGTTGCTCAGTGGAGAATACTGGGCGGAAATTGTGCGGGTTAACGCTGGCATAGTCGCTACTTCCCTCTTTTGGGTAGACGTCCCAACGTCTAGTGAGCGCGTCGGGTTTTGCTCCGAGCTTTCCGGGGCGGAAACGGATCACCATGTTGAACTGTGAGAGGTATTCAGACCAGCGGACTTGACGGCGAGTCAAAATCTTAGTGGTTGCAAAATACTCAAGGTTCTTATGATCCGTTACAACGTCGATCGGATAAGTTGGACCTTCGAGGTAGTGTCTCCAAATTTTGAAGGCTTCGAAAATCGCAAGTAGTTCCTTATCGTGGACGTCGTAGTTGAGTTCCGGGGCGGAAAAGGTGCGGGAATGAAAGGCGATCGGATGAATTTCTCCGTCGTCGGGTGAAATGATGGAAAGAATGGCGGCTAGCGCGTAGTCAGAAGCGTCGGTTTCGAGTACAAGTTGGGCATCAGGAATCCAGAAACCGAGTATGGGAGCCGTGGTGAAGGCCGATTTGAGGGCTTCAAATGCGGAACGGCATTCCGGAGTGAAATTCCATGGGCACCCTTCCTGGTGAGACGCGTGAGCGGAACAGTAATGTCGGAAAAATTATAAATGAAACGCCGGTAAAAGTTGGCGAAGCCAAGGAAAGACTGCACATCCTTAACACGTCGGGGTTCCGGCCATTCTTGAATTGCCTTGACTTTGTCCTCTGCCATGGTAAGACCTGTTGGAGAGAGGATGTAGCCGAGGTATTCGACCGTGTCGCGATGCCATTCGCATTTCTCTGCTTTTGCGTAGAGATGGTGTTTGCGTAGACGGCGGAGTACTTCGCGGACATGTTCCCGATGTTTTTCCGGTGTGTCGGAATAGATGAGGATGTCGTCAATGTAGACTAGGACGCATACGTCGAGGAGGTCGGAAAATACGTCGTTCATGAATCGCTGAAAAGCGGCGGGAGCATTGGTTAGACCAAAAGGCATGACAGTCCACTCAAAAGCACGTAGCGGGTGCGGAAGTGGTTTTCCACTCGTCACCTTCCGGATGCGGACAAGGTGATAAGCATGCCGGAGGTCAATTTTGGTGTAGATCTTCGCCCTGCGGGGGTGTCGAGTAAGTCGGAAATGCCGGAAGCGGATATTTGTCCTTCTTAGTGAGGGCGTTGAGTCCGCGGAAATCGACGCAGAGGCGAGAGATCCATCCTTCTTCTTAACGAAAAGGACCGGAGCGCTGTGCGGAGACAGCGAAGGGCGGATGAAGCCCATGTTGAGATGTTCATCGATGAACTCACAGAGAGTTAGGAGTTCACTTTGCGAAAGGGAGTAGATCGGTCCAAGGGGGGAGATGCTCCTTCTTCCAAATCTATCTTCAGATCGTAAGGTCGATGTTCAGCAGGTTTGTCGGCTTTGGCCTTATTGAACACGTCCGGGAAGTCACGATATTCTTCCGGAACTGAGCTCATGTCGACCGGAGCAGAAGTGGAGGCGGAACGAGCCTTGACTGAAGCCGAATCGGAAGGTGAAGCTGGAAAATGGTCGTGTCTTCTTGCCGTTGCAATACGTGGAAAGCGGTGGCGGAAACGAGCGCAATTCGAGGAGCTTCGAGGGACGGAGGTGCTAAAGCGGGACCGGAGTGTGGAACTGAATCCACGAGCGGAGTTGCAGAAGAGGCCTGAGCCATCTTTGCGGACGACATCGGAATAGACGGAAGTTGATCCGGGGTACGGAACTGTATTTGACCCAATGCCCAGTTAATCAACGGATTATATAGGGTGAGCCAATTGTGTCCTAGTACAACGGAACAGCTAGCATCTAGCGGAGTAACATAAAACGTAACTTCATGGTTGTCCCCAGTAGCAAAACGGATAGACAGATCCACAACTTGGGAAATTCCCGTGTTGGAAGATCCGTCGAAAAGGCGGAGCGGAATAGTCGGAATGTTGCGGGTCGGAAGTTTATGTTTCAAAACAAAGTCGGAATCGAGAAACAATGAGTCGAACCGGAGTTGACCAGTGCTGTAAACGGGGGTGTGGAAATGGTGTTGGAAGTGAGCGGAACGGAAAGGGAGTCGGAGGATGAAAGAGCGGATGCGTTGAGTTTAACCTCGTTTGTCGCACGAATGGGGTCAACACAGCCCTCAGCTCGTGCGGAGGCCGGAGGACTGCTGACTATTTTTTTGAATCCGCAGCGGGAGCCGCTTCGGATTTCTCTTCTGTCTTTGCTGCGCGGCCCTTGGCCTTAGCAGCGGAGGCGGAAGCGCGAGTGCAGTCGCAAGCGACGTGGCCGCCTTTGCTGCAGAAAAGGCAAGGGTTGTTGTCCATGCGACGCTGGCGTTCTACAGGGGTAAGTTTCCGTCCTTCCCAAGTTTTTCGGAAAGGTCCGGAGTGCTCTTCCGGGCACTGGTGTTGGAACCAGAGGCCTGGTTGTTGCGAGGGGTGGAGGTGTTGTTCCGGTTGCCGGAGTTGGATCCGGAACTGTTGTTGTTGTTGTTTCCGGAATTAGTCTTCTTCTTGTCTTTATCAGACTTCTTGTCGGAAGACTTGTCGTTCTTGCTCTGGGCGGACGTTTCGCGAGCAATCTCGGAATGTCTTTCCCAGTAGCGCGAATCGATGGATTGGGCAAGGTTGCGAAGGTCGGTAAGGGTGGCGGGTTTTCCGACGTGGGCAATTTCATCCTTGATGCGGGATGGCAAGCCCATGTAAAACTGGCGTCGGAGTGCGGCTTCTCCCCATTGGACTCGAGGAGCGAGCTGCTGGAATGTGACAATATATTTAGCTATCTTATGAGTGTCTTTCATGCGAAGCTTATCGAGTTCATTTTCCGCATCGGCTTCCATATCAAATGGTCCGAAGTTGCTGCGGAGTTCGGAAACGAAATTGTGGTAATCGTCGGCCCAGTCGACGTGAGCGAACAGATCCATGAGGGCGGGTTCGAAGTAGTCGAGAGCCGTGCCTTGGAGATAGGAAAGGGTGTAATTGACCTTTCGTTCGTCGTCGGGAAAGGCGTCGGGACGATCACGGAAATTGAGTTGAAGCTGGACCAGAAATTGCTGGAGCTTCTTGGGGTCGGAACCGTCGAACTGATCTGGTTCGCGGACCTTTGTCTTGGGGCGTGGTGGCGCTTGGGCCGGGCGCTGAAGTTGTCCGGCTAGCATGGCGATAGCTTGTGCAAGATCCGGAACTGGCGCGGGCGGAACTGGGTTGGCGGGAATCTGAGGTGGAATTGGAGGTGGAGGACCGCCTGGGGGACCGCCGGGTGGGCCGCCTGGAGGTGGTCCTGGTGGAGGTGGTGGTAGTGGAGCTGGGTGTCGGAATGATGCTGCTGTTTGTTCGCCGCTGCTACTCGTCGAATTCCCGTCATAGTCGGGATTGTCGTCGGGATTAGCGTCGGGAACTTCTTCGAAATGTTGTGGAAAAGCATCGGAGAGCTCATCGTCGGCACGAGAGCTGCCAGAGGGTTCCGCGTGCCTTGGTGCTGCGGATCTAAGACTGCCAAAATAAGAGAGAGCTTCGACAGCTCCTGCTCGAGCTGAAGTAGCTGTGGTACGAGGAGGCATAGTGATAGTTATCGGGTGGGAATCAGATAATACTGTTACGTATCGGGATTTCCACTAAGTCGGAGCTGGAAAGGACAGCGGCTTCAACTTATAGGTTGCGCCCCCAATGAACTATCGTCCTAAGTATTTCGGAACTGAGTCGGAAATCGGAAAGTACTGAACCAAAGGTTTGGTCGGAACTTGGGTTGGACCTGAGGCGGAAGGCAGAAAGACGGAAAGCGGAGAGACTGAGATCTTGCTAGACTCGCTGTGCTAAGAACAGGAGATGGAGCGAAGGAAATCAAGTATCGAAGGCGATTATCTGATTGCAGAATAACAGACATACATGAGGGGTTTTTATACAAAGCGCAGAACAACAAGTAATGGTATGGTACTAAGCAAACTCCAGAGGAAGCGGAAGTCGAGTACAATGTGTGGGAACTAACTGTTGGGAACAATGGGACTACAAGGGGGGTTCAGGGTAAGGTAGAACAATGGCAAAGAACAAGGGGTCGGGAAAACATATCTGACAACGAACTACAAGGGTGACCGGATATATGGTTTTGATGAACGATGAAACGGGTCTGGTGGGTCCGAGTAATAGAGTCGAAAGAACAAGGGAATAGAACAATGGGCGGAATATTGGAAATGTCGGAGGGGCAGAATGTGTTGCGGAAATATCGGAGGGGCGGAAGATGTGGCGGAACTGAGGGTCGGAAGTCGGAAATGAACGGTCGTAACAGGGTACCCACCTAGTCAATAGTATAAAGTGTGAGGCATGGGTGGTTGTGGGGGGTTTATGTAATCCTGACATAATCCTGACTAAGATGCAAACAAACCACACATCCAACTTTCTACTGACAACGCGAGCGGCGCAGTGAGCGCCCCTGGTCACGTACATGACCAGTTCACATCCAACACTACTGCACGCGCGCACCCACCTTCCCTCAACCCTCCTGCTACCATTTCCTCTGGTTCAACTGGCAGCTTCTGGCTCTCCTGCCCACTGTCTCTGTGCCTGCTTGATCTGTCTGTCTGCTGCTGGCTCTCTGTCTGTTGCTGGCTGTCTCTGTGTCTGGCTCTATCTGTGTCTGGCTCTCCTTTCTCTGTGTCTGGCTCTTTCTGTGTCTGTTACTGGGGCTCTCTGTCTCTCTACAGTCCCCTCAGGTAAATATTGTTAATATTTTCGCTTTTTTATCCTCTTTTGACTTCTTTTCACCCTAGGCTGCTCCTCTTATTGCCTCCCACCTTTCTTGATGGTCATTACTGGCTCTGGTGTGTTTTTTCCTATCATATCTATCATTTCCTCCAATAATTTTCGCTATTTTATTCTCTTTTGTCTTCTTTTCAGCCCCCTCTCTCAATGCCTCCCACCTTGCCTGTCTGATATTGCTGCATCTGGTATGTGTCTTGCTATCATGTTTTGATATTTATTAGAATCCTTCTCTCCATGGTAAATATTGCTATTTCTTGCTATAATTTTCGCTTTTTTAATCTCTATTTGACTTCTTTTCAGTTCTCATTCTCCTTGCATTCCCAGTCTTTGGCCTTGTGTTTCTCGGCCAATTCCTTTGTCACGATTACATCCACGAAGTGCTGTTTTAACGCAGCCCTGGACCTTTTAGAGAAATCAACATTTTGCTCCACTATGGTTCAAGAAAAGATGTGCTATCTTTCCTGCCTATCTTTCAAACTCCACCACATTGTTCACAAGTCACATGACCTGACTTGTGGTCTTCTGGGGCTCGACCTTAAAGGGGAGATACTGTTATGACCATGCTACTCTGACTTCCAACACTCTGTTCCCCACCTTTCTGACATTCTGATAATTCCAACAACCCTGTCTCTTGTTATATCCTTTCCCCATTTGACTATATTGCCTGCACCCACCGGACTCGACTCACAGCACAGCAAGGCCATATGTCCGACCCCTCTGGAGTCTCATTGTCCCATCATATCAAATATACTTTCCATCCCCTTGTTCTTTCGCCCATTGTCCTTAACCCTACCCTGCACCCCCCTTGTAGTTCTTTGTTCCTTTACCCCGTATATTCCGCCATATGAAAGTAGCTCGGTGGGAGGTTGTGGGCACGCTGACCAATGCTTGGTCATTAGTTTGTCAGCAGAGCGTGCGAGCGGTACGGCCACGAGCATGAACGCTGCGCAGCAGTCACATGACCCGTTCGTGACCATTGTGCGCATACGCGAGTGTGGTCCGTGCCCGACACGTGCGGGCAGTATATAAAGGCAGAACAGTAAGGATGGAATGCCAGGAATCTGTTTGACCGGCAATTCCTCTCTCTGCTGTCTGCTTTGTCTGCTCTGTCTGCTCTGTCTGGTGTCTCCTCCTTTAGCTGGCTGGCTGTCTATTGTCGCGCGCAGGACTTAGTTTGAAGGGAAGATTGATAAGATTACTATCTACTCGGTGATTACCTAGCACTACCCACCTGAGTTCGAAGGGAAGGTTAATAGGGTTTCCCTTCAAAATCAGACTACTATATTGGGCGACTGCATCACGTGATCTCTCACGAGCAACACACCCCCCTGACACGGTCAACCTCAGAAGAGTCCCATGGCTCGTCTATGCCGTTCTACTGACTCGTGAGGCAGCACTTTGGTCAGCAGATCCACTGGCATGTTATTCGTGGGTACGTAGCCAATCTGAATGACTTTATGAGCGACTTTCTCTCGCAGCCAGAAGTACCGGATATCCAGGTGTTGCATACATCCATGATGTTCAGGATTTTTGGCAACAGAGAGAGCAGACTGATTGTCAATGAATAGGTGAGACGGTGTAAATAACCTATGTATCTACATGTACAATAGTTATTACATAATCCCAGTGGGACCCTTAGGGACCCACTGTATAGTTTATGCGTGGGAACCGGCTAGCAGTTCCCATCGCATCTTACTCTTACCTGTCACTACGTAGCATTCAGAATACCACTCATTGGTCAAGTTCTGTAGTGCCCTTGTGATACAAGGTCCTAAGATCGACATCTTTACACCTTTTTGAACTATCCTGTGGTTGATCGCCACGCAACCAACCGATAGTGGATTCGAAGCAATCTTGAAAAAGATCGCTGCGTCAACGACTAAACATCGTTGAGACCCTCCAGTAGACCCTCTACTGTCGGCTGTGAGCATGATGATTCCACGCAGTTGAAGACCGACACGAGCGACGAGCTCAAGGTCCACGCCCCAGGTGCAGCCCAGCGACACGACGGCTGACACTACCCTGGACCAAGAGTCCAGGACGATAGAAGACGGAGAGATCGTAGATCTCACCACCCTCGTTCCCCCAGTAGAGGACGAGGAAAACCCCGACCACATCTCGTCGAGCGTGGCCGAGGAAGAGACGACGCCAGGCAACAAGCCAGCGCCGCCCCCCCATTCCTCTCTCCCCAGAGACAAAGGAAAGGGCAGAGAAGTCTCGCCATCGTCAGACGGTAGAGCTGTGTAGGAACCATCTTTCTAGCCTAAAAATCTCGAAAAAAGCATTAAAAAGTCTGTAAAAAAACCTTTTTCCCATCTTAACATCAGCCAATACACGCAGCTTTGATGGGGAACTGTCTTTAGAATATTCCTTGAATTTTCTTGTATTTTTTCGCCAATTATTCTGACCTCCTTGGCTCAAAACTGCTTGACAAAGGCTATAAACCCATGAGAGTCCATAGCTTTGTCATCAGCGCTCAATTTCAAACTCCGACCGGAGCGATCCTCGAACGCGCTAATTCAGAGCCGCACGTCCTCAAACACCCACAACTCCGACACTTTGGCTCTTTCAATCTCAGCTGGTGAGATTGGGAATATCCGGTGCAGCTTACACAAGCCTGTACACTTAAATATAGTTCAAACCCAGCAGACACATGACTTGCTTCATAGCAACCATGGCTGTGTAAGGATGTGTGCAAGACTGCCCAATGATATGCAGAGCCAAAACTAGGGTGTATATTCAATCAATCCTATTGGACAATGAGCCTCCAAGCTCAATGCTACAACCCCTGAAATAGGACCCTTGATGTCATAGGGCTGTGCAGGGCTATGCAGGGCTATGCAAGGCTGTGCAGGGCTGTGTAAGGCTATGCTGAGCAGTGCCAATCAGGGAAGGTGATTGGCTAGCTATTCTTAATTTCCTTGCACAAACACACCACTATAGTTACAAGGGTGTGTTTTAGCTGCGCAAATATTTACTTATGACATCACTCGCCTAATAGATAGAAGCTCCCCATTTTACATAATCCTGTGTAATTTACAATATAAAAGGAGGCCATTCAGACCCCCTAGGAGAATCATCCATTCTAGCAATCTAACATCTTCTATCCACGTGACCTCGTGTGACTTGCATCTTAGTAAGCTGCTAATCCCAGCTAGGGTTATTCACTTACTTTAGTGTCTAATTCCTTGTTAAGTAGATACTTTTCTGCTTAGCCACCTAGACTAATCCTCTGGGTGTAATTCTACAGAGTGAGTCTGTCAATTGATAGTCTTGCCATTCGCACTCCAATACCCGAGACGATCTGAGCAGTCGATTTTCCTGATTAGAGACTTTCACAAGTCACTTCTAAAACTCGTTCATCCCTTGTTTTATTGCTGTGCGCTGGTAGATTATCAGGGCAGTCCATTTATAAACTCACCTGCTAAGTACATTCCTTTATATTTTGGAATACACTTGGACCCCAAGAGTGTCCTTGAACCTACAGTCTTTTAGTTTATTGTTCAGTGCTGCTAAGAAACGCATTGCCTTCCATCCGTATTAACTTGGACTAGTTTTTATGCGGATTGCAACCAAGGTACAAATATTAAATTATTTACGGAGTTGTGCTGCAGCATTGTTTAATATTCTTTGAGTCTCGTAAACGACATGTTCTGATAGATTGAAGTGTTAGCAATAACACCAAAGCCTTGAAGGGTTCTAAAACACCGGTGGACGTTCTGGGAATCGCTTAGCAGTGTTTCGAGTGTAGAATTTACTACCATTGCTGAGGTCTCCAAACCTGCAATAACACAGACCATGCTTAACCTCGTGTCCCACTCTTTAGAAGCTTCCTCTGGGAAACTTTCAATAGACGGAACTTATCCTTACTATATGCTTACCTCTCCTCCTTCACCTTTACCTTATCTCAACCCTTGCTCAACACCGAACCAAACCGCACCTCGTCTCGAATCGTTTCGTGACAAACTCGCTTCTTTCAGAAACTCGGGTATGTCTTCATCTACTATTCATCATCATCGTGACTCTGTCACACCCACTAACAATCCATTGGAGGATCCATTGTTGGATACTCCTCAGGAGACTGAAGCCAGCATTCTCGAGACTTCGTTTGCTCGTGAACCGATGCATCTCAGTCACCCACCTGTTCAATGGGCATTTGCATACCCATTACAGGAGTCCCTTAAGGACATCTGTATAGTGCCTTCTGAGCCTTTCAGGTCTTTCAAGGCTGCGGGTAGAAGGAGAGAGCTAAGGTCTGATCATAACCTTTCTATCAGAAGAGACCACTTACTGTCTTTAGCCGAGATTGCAATAGACCGCTCTAAGTGTAAAGGATGTCGATCTTAAGACCTTGTATCACAAGGCACTACAGAACTTGACCAATGAGTGGTATTCTGAATGCTACGTAGTGACAGGTAAGAGTAAGATGTGATGGGAACTGCTAGCCGGTTCCCACGCATAAACTATACAGTGGGTCCCTAAGGGCCCACTGGGATTATGTAATAACTATTGTACATGTAGATACATGGGTTATTTACACTAAGTGCCCACACCTAAAGTTCTATCTCGTGCAGCAGAAGGGGCTTTCAGATACGAAATGGCTATGCTAGACTCAGTTCTACTTGGCCATCCTGATTGTATCTCTGGTCAGATTGCTATAGGATATTACGTTGAACCGTTTAAGTATAAAACCATGTATGATCACTTAACCTGTCTTGCTGAAGACCGGCAAGGTGTCTTGCAGGACTTAAACCTTCCATCTATGCCTATTCCTTCTCTACCTAATGAATGGCCTTCAGACTCCCTGTGGGAAGCTAAGTCTCTGGAAATAATCTTTGTCGCTTTGCGCGAAGATGTCGAAAATTTCTTAGCCTTCTATTGGGATGCAGTGGCAAAATCCAAAGGAACCTGGAAACTGTCGAAGGAAGACTTTGCTTCCCCGTCGTTACCAGACCTTGAGGAAATGTCTGCCAACCCTGAAATATTTCACATGCGCTACACTGCTTCGTATAACGCTTTGAAGAGAAAGTTGGCAGCAGATAAACGCTTCAACGAAGCAACAGTTAAGACTGTTCAGGAGACTCCTGCTTTCGAGCATGATACTCCCCCTCACATGTCTAGACCTTCAAGGGTAGCTTGTGAGCCAGTCTTTCCCCAGAAAGATGTCCCTATTACCTCTCAAGGTGACACTGAACATAGTCTCCCATAGACCATGATCAGGTTAGAAGAAGACAGTCAACTGCCTACTCACATAGGCCTAGACCATCTATGACTATTCATTCACCTTACAATCAGAACCCAACCAAGCTTACTGGGTTGGATGGCTTGGAAGAATTGTTCCAAACTCCTGCTGATAACAGGAGGAGGACTATCTTCAGCCAGTCCCTGATGGACTTATGGAGTTTCCAGAGGCGCACCACCCCTGGAGACGAGCCTTCAGACAATGAAGAGTCTTCAGATCCACCTCCTACTCCTTCTCATTACCCATCTAAACTTCCTTCATTCCCTTCGGGAGGAAGAGGTAACCCGCCTGGCAGACCTGGTGATTCAGGCCTCCTGAGGCGATGATGACGCGGAGGAACGGCCCTAATCTGGACCGGGGGGATAGCAATAAAGTGGTAAACCTAGTGTCGATGCCTTACCTAGCCAAAGTAAGCTGGAGGCATATTTTGATAACAAACTATGTCCTGATGTGGTCCCCGAATGGGATGGCAACCCTGACACATTAGCACAGTGGATTTTGAAAGTGAATCACCTTTCTCAAAACTCTGCACAGTCTTCAGACAGCTGGGATGTATTGTCCCTCTGAGACTTCGCAAGGGTGCGGAATTTGGTTCTTTTCCTTGCCTCTGTCACATTTCAAGAAGCCACCACAGACTGGAAATCAATCAGAGACGTAATCGAGCATATTACATGAACCGGGCATGGTTAGACAGACAGAAAGCAAGAGCTACTCGTGCTACTTTCCAAGAAGCTAGTCATTCTAATGAGACTCCTAGTGAGTACTACGTTAGAAAGGCAGAGCTACTGAGGCTTGTCAGTAAGCTGACTGACTCAGAACTCATTATGGAAATCATGAACAGGGCACCCTCCTATTGGCATACGGTCATTGATGCTCATAGGTGTGCAGATGCTGTTGAATTCCAGTCTGCCATCAAGTACCATGAGGAATCCTTGTCTCATCCACCTTTCACCTCAGGTGATAGTATGGAAAGACACATTAGAAGTTTGGAGAATGCTTTACAATCCAAACCACGAATTGACTCTAGAAATTCTTCGGACAGAACGTTCCGAGATGCTAGATCACATTTGGTGGGATGGTCATCTAAGCTGAGCCCTCCTAAGTATCCTAAGGATGATTCAAATGTGTCTACGAGATCCACTCCTGAATCAAAGGGAGCTAGGCCATGCAAGCATTGTGGAAGTAGTAAGCATTGGGACAACGAGTGTAAACATGCAAAGTCTACAGCTCGTTCCCGTCTTACTCAATCCTCTATTGAGGAGGACAACGCTGACATGGCCTATGAGGATTTGTACCTCGATGCCATTCATGAGTCGGAACATGAATTTGACCCTGACCCTGCCCATGCAAACTCTGTTAACTCGGAAGCTGCAGCGGAATCGGAAGAACCTCAATCGGATTTTCACGAAACCCCTCAGACTCCGGAAGCTCACTGTCAACTTGCTAAGCAAGTGAGCCCATCAGAGGATGTGTCTACTCTGGGGGGATCCTACGATTCTAAGAGCAACCCTTCATCTAGCTCTGGAGAGTCTAACTCTATGACTCGCCGAGAAAGAAGAAGATTACAGAAAGATGCCAAGCACGTGCTAACATATCTGCGGAACCTCAATCTAAGAGGTTGGGCCCCAAACTCTCTGATTAAACTCAGGAGGTTTATGTCCAGACCTGCAGGCTGTGCTTTCCTTGGATCCTCTGCTTCAACGGCTAATGTTTGGTTGGGTGAATGCCTACCGCCAGATCTCATTGATCCAATGTCAGAAGAAGCTAAGCCCTTCCTCTCCAATCCTATGACACCCTCTTCTGGAGATTCTCCTGTAGTGGCTTCTCACCATTAGTACAAAGTAGCAAACAAAATTAAAACCTGCATTGAACTACATACAGTAAGCTAAGCTTGACATTGTTCCCCCTCAGCACCCAAAATGCAAAATAAAAAATGCTTATTTTATTTGGATTTTTTAGTTCTATGCCCCAGCTATGGTCCACATAGCTTCAGATATGAAATTTCAAGTGGATTGGAGTGATATCAAGCAAGATATCATTGTTTGAGGTTTGCGCGCTAAAACGGAAGCAAATCCGACGCGCACCTTAGGTACTGCAAACGGGTGTAACACCTAAAAACCAATCTTGACACACCGGTCCTGGGAAGACGATATGGAGGATGAAGAGAGAGAGGAGGAGAAAGGGGTGGAAATGGAGGAGGAGGACGAGCAGAGGGTCAAGAAAGTGCGGCTCGGAAAAGGGGGAGCGGAAGCGAAGAAGAAGGGCAAGGAGTCAGCAGAGTCGCTGGATGACCTGATCAAGAAACTTACCTCATTGAAAGTACACAACACCAGCTATGCGGTCAATTACGCGAAGCTCGTCCTTTACTACCTGACAGTGGCGGACCGTCTTGCAGTGCCGACATCGTTTCAGGCAGGGAATACAGCACCGAACGCACCTCTCTGGCCAACAAGACCATCATACAACTTACAGTCCAACGGCCCTTGGCCTTGTGCCTTTTGTAAGTGGCTTGGGTGCATGACGAGGAGATGTGAGGTGGCAGCCCAGTACATCAGAGAAGGGAAGATTATTCAGAGGGGAGACTGGTATAGATGGCCTGACAACTCACACATTCTAATGCATGAGAACGGAATCAAGCACGTTGTTGACATGGAACTATAAAATCGACGAATCCCAGGTGCATGTATTCAGGAGGTCCACTCAGCAGACAATGTTTGTTGGTACAGAGGTGGACTCACTGGTAAAGAACGGGGTGGAGGGTTTTGTGGTGGAAGTGGAGGAGTAGAGGAATGGGGAAGAGGAGGAGAGGGTGAGAGATGAGCATCCTGTGTTGGTGGTGCCGGCCATGCAAGGAGCAGGAGGTTACAAGGCCGCAGAATCTACGTCTCAATACAAGTTCCAGTCCAAGATAGAAGATTCTTGCTCACCAGAAGACATATTTAATGCAGTGTTGGATACCCCCATCACACTGCCCCTTTGACACATCGCAGCCAGCTGTCCAGATGTACGGAGACGAATGGTGGACAATTTCAAAACAAGTAAGGTATCAGCACCTGCCTTGTTTACAGAGCGTGCAGATGTACTCAGAGTAGGTGATGACATCGCTATACCATATCACTGTCCGCCCCGAGAACTAGATATTCTGCTGCAGGGCATACATCAAGTCATCGGGGTAAGATAGAAGTCATCTTAAACTGGCACCTTTATGTAAGCGGGCGCTTAGGTCACATGATGCGCCAAATCCTCGCCTTGGGGATTTTTTTTTTTTTTTTCCCCTTTCAGAAGGCACCTTGGTGCAATGACATGTTCTATAATATAATTAGTGACATTGAATTATATTACATGAATTCCTTGTCCAACTCAGACATAATGTTTGGAGGTAAAGTACGATGGGCATGGTATTTACGGTTTTCCCAGACAGCTTGTGCCCCATTCAACCCTTTTTTGTAGGCATCTATAAATCGGGCCAACCTATTAGCATCCCTGTTGAGGAGTTAGAATCTGCTGATAGGAAACAATTCTCACACACCTCTGAATCTGTACAAAGGGGACATCATCTAGACAGCCACAATCCCTGAGGCCTGAATGTGTGAATGGGGTCAAGCACAACCTGCCGGGCGGTCAAAGTGACGACTAAGCAAGCGGCCTGCAGTGGAACTCACCTAGTGTAAGGTTGTACCTACCTAAACCCTGATTTAAGCAGTAGAAATGTGTAGCAAGGGCCCCAGAGTGGTTTGAAGCTTTTTTCGTGCGTCGTCCAAAGGTTCGAAAGGCTGACAAATAGGTCATGTGACCTATCACGTGACCGCCAAATTCCATCGGTCCAAAAACCGAAATTGCAGGAAATCATTCTAGGACATCAGAAAAATAATTTGGTATTTTTT
The DNA here is from genome assembly GCA_015179125.1 of Gautieria morchelliformis. Taxonomy (NCBI): domain Eukaryota; kingdom Fungi; phylum Basidiomycota; class Agaricomycetes; order Gomphales; family Gomphaceae; genus Gautieria; species Gautieria morchelliformis. The sequence goes on from WHVA01000074.1 coordinate 61,990, forward strand.
CTATGTCACATTTTGGATGCTATATATCTCCTCAATAAATATAGATATATCCTAAGTCTCTCCTAAGGATTGTAGGTAGACATGTCCCAAAGAGACTCTAGGAAGCCATTTGGCAAAAAGTGTTTGCCTTCGAGTGTTATTGAGCTCGCCGTTGGACTGTGCTCAGCTTATGTAAGGGGTGCCAGTTTAAGATGACTTCTATCTTATTTGATACGGCCTCGTCACTGGTCAATATCCGACATGGTCTGGTTAAGAAACTAGGAATTGCCATCAATCCAGATGTACGGGTCAATATGACCATGGTGAATGGCAGAGGTGATTCAACGACGGGAGTAGTGGAAAACCTGCAAATCACGATAAGTTCAATCACGATCCCAGTACACACACATGTGGTCGATGACAATGCAACAACGCACCGTACAATGTACTGCTGGGCTGGCCGTTCCAAGTTATTGGAAAGATTGACACTACAAACATTGGCGAGACACTCACTATCCATGACTGTTACGTGTCGGAAATCCCGGAGGTCGGAACTGGAAAGGACAACAGCTTCAACTTATGTGTTGCGCCCCTGATGAACTACCGTCCTAAGTATTTCGGAATTGGCTTGTGGATGTCAGAGAAGGCGGAAGTCGGGAACAGAGTACTGAGGGTCGAGGGTCGGAGAACAAAGGTCAGAAGAGGCGGAAGAGGCGGAGGACAGAGGGTCGAGAGCGGAAGGAGACAAGACTAGCAAAACTCGCTGTACTAAGAACAGGAGACAGTGTGAAGGGATTCATGTATCAAAGTCGATTATCTGATTGCAGAAACGGAGACATACATGAGGGGGTTTTATACAAAGAGCAGAAGCAACAGGTAATGGTATGGTACTAAGCAAATTCCAGAGAGTGCGGGAATCAGATAGACATACGGGGCAAGTAACTAATGCGGAACAAGGGGATGACAAGGGGGTGCAGGGTAGGGTAAGTATAATGGCATAGAACAAGGCGAGTAAGTACAATGGGTATCGGAACAAACGGAATAACAGAAATAGTATCTTGCTGTGTCAGGGTCGAGTACAGGGGCCGGTGTCTGGAGGTGGCCAGGGGGACTGAAAGAACAAGGGTCGAGGTAGAGGGTTGCGGATGGTGCGGATGTTGCGGAATAGAGTTGGAGGTAGCGTGGAGGATATGCGGAGGTGGCAGAGATGGTTGAGCGGAACAGTCGTAACAATGACCCTCGACACACTCATCATAGGATCCAGGTACCTACTCGACCCCATGTGACGCCGTGCCACCATAGCAGTCATTACCTAGGCCTCACGAGCTGTCAAAGCTCCCCATGTTCAGCAGGTTTCTACCACCTGTTCCTGCCCTTCGAGCAAATGTGTCAGCAGGAACGTGCTACTGGCTGCAGGAACTATATGGCATACCTGCTCCTCTGGAGGTTTTTGTCATGCGCAGGTATAAGCCTGTCGAGAGACAAGTCTGACCTGTTGCAACAACCCTACCAGAAGACTGTCATGTCAAACGGAGGTTTCCAGAGGACCCATTGAGACCACTTACCCTTTTGCCAACAAAGCTGACGGGGAGGTTGGAGTTTGCAACAAGGTTGACAAAGGAGAGATGGGAGGTGTTGCAGGTAGGGGAGGATGGTTTCCTGTGGGAAGAGGAAGTGAAGTTAGCTTTTGCAGTGCTGAAGAACAACAAGGAAGGGTTCCCATGGACAGAAGCAGAGAAAGACGGTTCAGGGACGACTACTTTGAGCCAGTAGTGATTCTGACGATTGAGCATGAACCTTGGGCCGAGCGTAACTATCCTATTCCATGCAGTCTCTTTGAGCAGGTTGTGTCCATCGTCAAGGACAAGATAGCCTCGTGGGTTTTTGAGCCTTCATCATCTTCCTACCAATCGAAGTGGTTCTGTGTCGTGAAAAAGAATGGCACACTGCGGATTGTTCACGACCTCCAGCCTTTGAATGCTGTAACGATCAAAGATGCCAGCCTGCTGCCAGCAGTAGAACAGTATGCGGAGCGGTGTGGAGGGCGTGGTATTTACTCACTAGGTGACATCTTCGTGTGGTACGATCACAGACCGTTGGCCAAGCACTCCTACAATCTCACCACGTTCCAAACACCCCTCAGACCTCACCGCCTCACGGCACTACCAATGGGCTGGACAAATTCGGTGCTGATTTTCCATGGGGACATCTGTTTTATACTGCAGGATAAAACAGACTGCACGCCACCATTCATCCATGATGTTCCTATACTAGGGCCCCAAACTTTCTATGAGCAAGCAGATGGCACTTACGAAACCATTCCGGACAATCCTGGTATTCGGAGGTTTGTGTGGGAGCATTTTGAGGATGTGAATCGAGCGTTGCACCGTTTTAAACATGCTGGCGCCACAATGTCAGAGAAAAAGTTGTTTCTAGGAGTTCCAGAGCTTACTGTGGTTGGCCATCGATGTACCTTCCAAGGCCGAATCCCAGACACAGAGAAGATCAATAAAATCATCCACTGACCGGCTTGTCAGAATGCCTCTGAGGTCCGTGGATTCCTTGGGACCTGTGGTGTTGTCAGGATATTCATTCCATGCTTTGCAGAGCTTGCCTTACGTCTGATACGACTGACGCTGAAGGAGGTGGAGTTTGTGTGGGGAGACAAGGAGGCAGATGCGATGGGGAAACTAAAGGACCGAGTAGTGTCGGCGGATGCCTCGTCAGCGATCGATTACACAGCAGCAAGGCAGGAGCTCACCCAACAGATTTGCGAAGCAATGACCGGGTAGCCCGATTTCATACCATGGCAGTAGCAGAGTATTAGTGGGTGTTAAACATACAATAGACAAGGTTAAGGACAGAGTGGTATTTTTTTTATGTTGCACAAGAAAGGTCATACCCACTGAGCGAGGGCTATCAGGAAGTTAGGAGATATGCAGGGGCTATCAAGAAGTAAGCAGATTAGAATAGGTTCAGAACTTGGTGGGTGACGGAGGCCAATAGAGGCTGCTATCAATCGGGGATTCCAGATGCGTAGCCTTGGGAGCCGTTGTACTAGAGCTGGCGTGCGGGGTTGTTGGAGACACGTACTGGGGTGGGTATTGGCCATGATATTCATTAGGAGGAAGAGAAGAGTGAGGTGTTGGGGAATCAACCCGTGAGTTCTTTTTGTTGTGATAGGAGGGGGTGTGCGATGCCAGGACACTGGAAGGGACTGACCATTCAAGAGCTGGTACATCCGAAGGTCGCGCTCAGCATTATCAGCCCGGCGACTCTCACGGTCCAGCTCCCGCTGTACCGCATGTAACTCTTTCCGCAGAGCCCGGGCCTCAGTTTCCGCCTCCCGGGCCCGAGAGGTTAGATCCTGCAGATGCAGTGTCTCTAGACGGCGAGCCTGCCTGTTATCATCGCGTGCCGCTTGGGAGAGTGGGTCAAATGCCCGAGCAACATTGTGACATGCTGCCTTCCAAAGGGTAGCGACGGTCTCACCCCACGGCCGTAACGCGTGCCGGGTGTGGCCTGTGATGTCATTCGTCGCATCGGTGATGTCGAAGAGCCCGCGCGCACGATGGGGTGGTTCTGGCACGATAGCATGGTCGCTTGCCGTCCATGCATTTCCCTCGTCTGTCCACGAAAGCAAAGGTTCATAACTTGGCAGGACGTGGCTTGCGTGCTGGAGAAGTTCTACCGCGTGAACGCTACGGCCAGCGGGGTTGACAGCGACACGCAATAAGACATGGGATAAGGTAAAAGTCCACCAAAGTGTCTGCCGTCTCTGGAGCACAACGTAAACGGCTGTGAGCGCATGAGCGCAGCAACCACTTACCTGAGACGGTGACGCCACAGAGTAGCAGACATAAGTAGGCATCGGGTCAAAGAGGCATAGAACTCTCCCCAAGTAGCTTTCTCAACTTTATCATCGTTGGCGGCAACGATAATGTTCTCCAGGATCTTCACCGACGCAATAGACTCCCCTCGATGGCTGTTCTTGCCTCAGCTGCCTTTCGATCCATGTTAGAAGGGATGAACGAAGAACGAGGGGCGCGATGGCATGTTGATTTGACGATAAATTAGCAAGCCCCAGTTTCATTCTGAATTTGTATTGCGAGATAGGTGACAAGATGGTCTCGACTCGAGGGAAACTCTTGGAACACAAGCCAGATACAGGACGCACACAGAGTACGCAAACCGTTAGACGTTTTAGTGCGGAAGAGCAACTGCACAACAGCCGAGAACCACGCATCGGGTAACGGGTTCATTCCGTCTTCGTGCCGTAATGTCATGACATCCAGATACGATGCAAGGGGATGAGGACAAATGCTGGAGATAATACTTGATCGGGTTCCGTTTTGAATAGTCAAGCCCAAAAATCGCATCGTGAAGCAGAGGATTTGTAGATAAATACAGATATAATTCTGGGAACAGTTTGTCCCAGTTCTTGAAATTTAGCAGGGTGGGAATGAGGGCGGAATCCAGAGGCAGTTCAGCAGAACGGACGTCCCATCGCTCTTGGGCGACAAGCGTAAGGTCTGATACCTTGCGCGATTGCTGCGGAGCTAGTGGAAAGGAGTTGCAGCCCAGAGGAAGTCTAGAGTCTACAGTGATTAAAAGAAGAGCGTCAAGGGCTGTTTCTGATGAAGAGAGGGCCGGATGGCAATGAGGCCACGCATACGGCATTTTGTGAAATGCGTTGAAAGGAGATTAAGTAAGGCTGAGAGAACTGCAAGACAGGGAGGGCTCGGATATGTATTAGAATAAACGATCAATGGATGTTCGGCGTGCTTCGGATGATGGAAAAAATGTTCTGAGCACCAGGAGACTTCTCAAGCCAGCTTTAAGCGACTAGTAGCCTTTCGTCCTGGAAGTAGCGCTTCTTCTCCTTTGAAAACAGACGGTTAACTGATTCCCCAGTGTTGCCAATGCTAATTTGGTGCTTATGCTCGTAAGAGAGCTCATCGAAACATTGAACTGCTTACCTTGGGTAAGCATCATTGCTCAGGACAGTTAGAATGTTGTCAGGGTTTAAGAGATGATTCTGCATCGGACAAGATAATTTAGCTTTCTTCGGACGATCCTCTGTCGATTCGCGCAGTCATCAGGAGTTACAGTGATTCCATTGCCACCCACATGTAGTGTTGTTGGCAACTCCTGCCACACTCTGCCATGCCATTCTGCCGACCGGCAATTGCCATGGCAGATGGCAGGCCTCCAGAATAGGGTTGGCAGAATATGGCAGAAATAATAATAGCTTACTCTAGGCTCTGTTTAGGCTATGTGAATTGACTGCCAGAGTGTACTATCAAGTATGCGGGCATAAATGCATTTGGGAGTGACACAACTCTCAATTAAGTAAGCTCCATGTATTGACTAGTCTGATGTAATATAAATTGTGCTAGCTTGAATTGTGCCCTTTTCCATGTCTTCTCCAGTACACGGAGGACTTTTGAAGCCTAAGCAGAAGCCAAAGGGTCGCAGTGCCAATGGTTTCGTTGAGAGGAACTTTGCTCCGGTTGAAAAACTTTCCAATAATTCTAATTGGTGGAAATGGCGATGCAATCACTACCCCAGCAATGCAGCACTTGTGGAGCATCGTGACCAGAACTGTCTTTGGCATGTTTGTAACAGCAGTGGACTGGAATGCACCTCTGGAAGGCCCTGAATCTCTTCTGCTGGATGAAATTGAGGCCGGTTTTGATGAATTAGAGAGGCAAGGTGCTGGATTGTCAATCATTGATCCTGAGCTGGACAGGAATGAGATTACAGTGGCACAGGTATATGATCTTGAAGCACTCAACTGTGTTGATCAAGGCTGAGCACCACAGGCATATGAAGAAGATATTCATATGCACTGAAGTAGGGATGGGTCAGCATCTGAGTGGGATCCAGAGGCAGTAATGAGTGCGGCTGGTGTCTCCTAATGGTTTAACATGTAAAATTAGCATGAAAAACTTTCTGCCGTATTCTGCCACACTTGGCAGAATAAATTTCATTCTGCCCACGACACTACCCACATGACTCCAACAACCACTGTACTGTCTCAAGGAGACCTAAAGATGAATGAAGTGCCATTGCCATACAGGGATGGATTATCCTCATGAATTCTGTGATATTGCTCCCAGATTCAGTGCACAGTAAGAGCCTACCTTCAATGTGTCAACCGCGCTGCTCTTCACATTTCAGCCTCGTCATTCCGTTGAATCAATGCCGCCGGAAGAATGCATTGTTCCTTGGGAATGTAATCATGAACGGTAAAAATATTTCTGTATTCATACACAAGACCTTTCTGATGCCCCTTGGTTTGTTAGACACGCGTCCAGCGGCAATTAATAACTTGAAGACAAGATATATAATACGGAACGCGCAAAAGCTCGTACATATACATTCGCCCATATCAGGAAATTAACGTGCTGCCGGCACTCACTAGCCAGAATTTGGATGAATTTTGGAGCTGATGTTCAAAGCTAGTTCACGCGATCGCAACGCCGGGTCTGTTAGCGTTAGTGTTAGTAAGCAGAGAACGCACAGACCATGATGCTATTATATAAGCTCGGTAGAACATCGTCTCACCTCAGTGAAACAGCCGTTCACTGAGGTGAGACTTACCTGTCGTTGGACAGACAGTTTACTTACAATATCCCCATAGATAACTGTCTTTAGTGCAAAGACATTTTCAGGTTATGGGCCCCGCTGATAGTATAGTACCTACCAGCGGCGCAAAGTCCTTCGCAGTTCCCAAGCTTGCCCGGGATGGGTCGAACTGGGTAATGTGGAAGATACAGACGAGGGCTACCCTCGCGGCAAACAAGGGTGTGCTACAACACCTCGATGGCACAGCTCGGATACCAGCCCCGATCCCGACGTACCCTCCGAACCAGGTCCTGGATGAGGACGATGAGCAGGCACTCGAGAGGGCAGAGAAGCGTTGGGATGAATATCACCAACACGAGGCCTTAATTACTGCACAGATCTTCACGACAATACCGGACTCACTCTTGATAGAGGTTCGGAAGCTCAGTTCAGCGAAGGAAATCTGGGAGGCGATATGTGCAAAGCACGAGAGTAGAGCTCTCACGGTCAAGGTCGATATACGGCGCAGGATGTACAAGATGAAGTGTGAGGACGAGTCGAATGTTCGCACCCACCTCGAAGCTCTCATGAAAATGCAAGAGCAGTTAGCTGGAATGGATGCAGGCCTTACCGACGACGACCTCGTCACCGTGATTCTAGGATCGTTGCCAAAAGGGTACCGACCACTCATCAACGCTATCTCGTTGTCAGCTACGCACGCGCAAGTCACACTCACACCCGATACAGTCGTTCAGAGTCTACTGGACGAATTCGAGCGGCTCAAGGTCGAGGAATGGCAGCTCAAGGCTACCGAGAGCGCACTCACAGCCGCGAAGGGTTGCGGAAAAGGCAGACACACCGACAGCTCTAACAATGCCGGGAAGTCTGATATTGAGTGCTGGAAATGTGGAAAAAAGGGGCATATAAAAGCTGATTGTAGATCAAAAGGGAAAAAGGAGAGGGACGGCGATAAAAAGAAGGGGAGCGAGTCAGTAAATGCCATGACCGAAGACAGCGAGTGGGCCTTCACCACCACATTCGCCGGTCACATACTCTCTCGGGAGAGTAGCAAGCACAAAGGAACCGAAGTCGATGTCTACGACTCGGGAGCCTCAACTCACATGTCCCCAGATCACCATCGGTTCACCACCTTCAAAGAAATCCCACCCCGTAGAATTGCCGCAGCCAAACAGACGATCTTCACCACGACCGGCGTTGGAGACATGCGCGTGGTCATCCTGAATGGGAAAACAATGATGCACATAACGCTGAAGGACGTACTTTACTGCCAGGACTTGGCATTCACATTGATATCGCTAGTGCAATGTGATAAAGCCGGATTCGCCGTATTGCTACGCGATCAACACTGCACGATCCGAGACGCGAAAGGCACAACTGTGGGCAAGATACCGCTCAGAGATGGACTGTACAAGGTGGAACACGCACCACCTACAGAATCGGCTAATGCCGTGCAGAAGGTCCTCACCATCGATGAGCTCCATCGCCGGATGGGTCACATCTCCCCACGCGCTATAAAAAGCCTCGTGGTTAAAGGCGTTATCACCGGCATCGAAGTAGACAAGAAGAGCGTACCTATGTTCTGCACGTCATGCGCGCAAGGGAAAATGACGCGCAAACCGATTCCTAGGGAAAGGATAGGGCCGTGAGCTACAAAGCTCGGCGAAAAGATACACAGCGATGTATGGGGACCTACCACACCTCATAGCTACGACGGGAGGGAATACTTCGTCAGTTTTACTGACGACTTCACTCGTTGGTCACGCATCGAACCAATGAAAAGAAAAAGCAAAGTACTCACTTGCTACAAGCAGTACGAGGTGTGGATAGAGACACAGCATGGCAGGAAAGTCAAATGACTTCAAAGCGACCGAGGGGGAGAATATCTATCCGAGGAGTTCGATCAGCATTTGAAGTCGAAAGGTATAATACGAAGCCTTACCGTCCATGATACGCCCGAACAGAACGGCGTAGCGGAACGCCTGAACCGCACATTGATTGAGCATGCACGTGCCATGCACTACGCAGCCGACTTACCCAAGTTTCTATGGCCAGAGTCCGTTCAGCATGTGGTTTGGCTCAAAAACCGCACATCCACGTACCAATTGGATGGGAAAACCCCCTATGAGCTCATGTTCAGCAAAAAAAACGGATTTGTCTATCTTACCGGAATGGGGCGCCAAGGTCTGGGTGCTGAAGGAGGATCGCGGAAAACTTGACGTGAAGGCGGACAAGGGACGCTGGGTTGGGTATAGCAGGCAAAGTCTAGCTCACCGAGTCTATTGGCCGGGGAAACAACGAGTGACAGACGAACGCAATATTGCGTTCGATAATAACGTCACCGTTGGTCCGAGTGATGTATCGGCCGAGAACGAGGGGGAGAGCACACAGTGCAGTCAGCGTGTTGCTCCAAACCAAAGTCATGACTTACCGCAAGAAGGTACCAGCGAAGAGCTACCTCCGCAAACACCGCAAGCAGACCTGCTTGAAGGTTTCGAGGCGCCTGAACCTGCAACGGAACCCGAGCAAGGGCGCGGACATAGAATACGCAAACCGTCAGCGTATGTCCGCGATATCGCTCAGGGCCAGGGCACAAGCTCCGGACATGCGAACGCACCTGCGTATCCGCGTGGCATGCCGATCCCACCCCAAGACTCCAGAGAGACCGCTGCCATCGCAGCCCTCCATGATTCCGAGTGCACCGTTGATTCGGACTGTGACGACGCCGAACTTGAGGGGGAGTATATGGAGTACGCGATGATGGCAGCACAGAGCGCAGGAAACGACCCCAAGAACGTCGAAGAAGCTAGAAAACTCAACGATTGGCTAGAATGGGACGCGTCAATAAAAAAGGAGCTGAAACAGCACGAAGAGGTTGGCACCTGGGTACTGGTAGAGCCACCTAAGGACGCGAACATCATTGGAAGTTGAATTGTCCTCCACTATAAACACAACGCGAGCGGCAACCTTGTCAACCGCAAAAGTAGAGTCGTCGCCCAGGGGTTCACGCAAGTCAAAGGCATAGACTACAATGAGACCTTCACGCCGACAGCGAAGCTCTCAGTGATCTGGATCATCGCGGCTCTGGCGGTCAGAAATGATTGGGAATTGGAGCAGACAGATGTGGAAGGAGCCTACCTCAATGCATGGCTGAGGGAGACCATCTACATGTGCCAGCCCAGAGGATACGAGGTTCAAGGCAAAGAGAACCACGTATGCCTCCTAAAACGAGCGATCTACGGACTGAGACAGTCCGGGCACGAGTGGTACGACCACCTGTGCGCGATCATGTTCAAACTCCGGTTTAGGAGATGCCAGGTTGAACATGCCGTATTCCTTAAGCAGGAAGACAATAGCACGCTACTCGTCGCTGCAGATGTCGATGACATGACTATTGCCGGAAGCACGAGAGAAATAATCCGCAAGTTTAAGTGGGAGCTTAGCCAGGAGCTCAAAATCAAAGATCTATGTGACCTACATTGGATGCTAGGCATCGAAGTCGCAAGGGACAGGAAGGCTCGAACGATATCATTTTCGCAGCACGCGTATATCACAAAGATACTTGAAAGATTCGGACTACAAGATGCAAAGGGCCTGTCGACCCCACTCGACCCGCTGTCATGATTCGTTTATTCTGCGAATCATCCCTCAGCACAAGGCGAATGACTTCTCGAACCAGCGAACGACTTCCTGAACCAGCGAATATCTTGCCAAAATATTCATTGCCATACTGCTTTTGCATTCGCTATTTGCATCATTCCTGCCAGCACGCCAGACCCACATGCTCAGGATGCATTCGGATAGTGTCAGTTGCAGCCTCCATGCAGGTTGGACTCAATGGGACTCGCACCACTGCAGCGCAGGACGAATTAGCTTCGCTGAAGTTTTCACTACACAGTTGTCATGACCCATTCATTTCTTGTATCCAGCTATCCCTGTTTTCCCTTTCACCACTCTTCCATGTTCGCTCGGCTTCGCTCCATTCGCTCCTTGCCCCATTCACTATTCGCCACATTCGCCAACTGGCCATTCACTACTTGCATCATTTGCCAGTAGCCATGCCATCGAACACGATCGACATCCTTTACCTGGATTGTTGGTTCATCACTGGTCCTATCATGAATTGCAAGGAGGTGCAGGCTGTCATGACTCATTTATTTCTTGTACCCAGCTATCCCTGTGTTCCCTTTCACCACTCTTCCATGTTCGCTCGGCTTCGCTCCATTCACTCCTTGCTCCATTCGCTATTCGCCACATTCGCCATATGACCATTCGCTACTCGCATCGTTCGCCAGCAGGCACGCCATCAAACACTATCGACATCCTTTACCCGGATTGATGGTTCATCACTGGTCCCATCATCTTCTCAACTCAACCCCCTTTGGGTGTACCTATGTCCAGAATGCATTCGCGGGGCATCCTACCCGTAGGTCATGTGGGACCAACCCAGCAGATGAAAAGTCCGTGCAGGGTGGTGTATATGCAGGTCCCAAGGCGTGTTTTCGTACATAGGGGCCTTCGCCTTCTTCCCTCTCCGTCGTTTCATGTTCGCACCCCTCTTCCATTCTATTGGAAGTCTATTCCATCTATTATGTATCCTAACCACGCACCCCTATCCAACCCTGACTCCAGACGGCCTCTTTCCTATTCGCTAGCACCATATGAGCATTCGGTATAAGTAGTCTACATTCGCATGTATATTCTCCAGTTTAATTATCATACGTCCATCTTGTGCAAACTTGACCTCGCTGTGATCATCGTCTTGAGCCTTCTCCTGTAGATTTCTATCTTCGACCAGAAGAGGACTTAGGCATCACTGGTGAGTTCTCATACTTCATCTTTGTTACCTTAGCCTTCGAGTTATTTTCTGTGCTGTCAGCGAAGGGCTCCGAGGGAGTGCCTTCGCCGGCGAAAGGATTGTCGCCACTTAGACAACCTTTCCGTGACACCTTGCACGTTACATCGTCAAGTGCCATGGGCTATTTCGCTATGACTGTAGATCAGGGCAAATTCCTTTCGAGTAACCCTCTTACTTCTTAACCCTTACCTCTTCGGTACTGTTCGCTGGGCGATTCGCTAGATCGCACACGCTATTCGGGCATTCGCCACTAACATGCGATATTAACGCCTATAATCCAATCTTGACACCCACATCACAAGTTGAGCCTAGCCCAATGCCCTGTAACGCCGCGCCACTACGAAGCCGTCCAGGGAGTCCCATACCGCAAAGCCATCGGATCCCTAATGTACGCAGCTCTAGGGACGAGGCCAGACATCATGTTTGCCGTCACATTTCTGTCGCAGTTCATGCAGAATCCGGGACGGCCTCATTGGGAAGAGGTGAAGCGAGTTTTTCGTTACCTGAAAGGGACGATCGACCAGAAGCTGGTGATCGGTGTCAGGAATCGGTGGACATGGGCGAAACCAGGAAAACAAGAACGCACCGGACTCGAAGGGTTTTTGGATGCCGATGGAGCCTCACAGCACCATCGATATTCGATATCCGGCTACGTGTTCACCATAGACGGAGGTGCCGTTTCCTGGAGCTCGAAGAAGCAGTCAGTTGTCGCGTTATCCACAACGGAAGCAGAATACATAGCTGCCACTCACGCAACGAAAGAAAGCCTGTGGATTCGCATGTTCATCGCTGAAATCGCCCGTCCTCTCACACAGCCCGTCACCATGTACTGCGATAACCAGTCAGCAATATCAGTCTCGAAAAACGATCAGTTCAAGGCACGCACCAGACATATCGACGTACGATACCATTTCATACGCGATGTGGTCAAACGCGGCCTTATCTCCATCGACTACTGCCCTACCGCTGACATGCCGGCGGACATGCTCACGAAGGCCCTGCCGGCTCCACAGCTCGCTCGCCTTCGAATGTCCGTTGGAGTGCGTTCAGCTTAAGGGGGAGTGTTAGCGTTAGTGTTAGTAAGCAGAGAACGCACGGACCATGATGCTATTATATAAGCTCGGTAGAACATCGTCTCACCTCAGTGAAACAGCCGTTCACTGAGGTGAGACTTACCTGTCGTTGGACAGACAGTTTACTTACAATATCCCCATAGATAACTGTCTTTAGGTACTTACAGCGCTTTGCAGTACATAAGGCAGGTGCTGATTTTGCGCGTGTTTTAGCTGCAATACTTAAAACAGCCATAACTCAGGTAATACTGCTCCGATTGGTTCGAAATTTTGTATATAGCTTTATGTAGAGCATAGGCAGGGCACAGAGTAATAACCTCACTAAAAATCAAGCAATTTGAAAGTCCCAATTTTTGTGTGAATTTCAAAGTGGATGACTTTGCTGGATATTATTGCTCTGTGCCCTGCATATGATCTACATAAAGCTATATACAAAATGTCGAAGAAATCAGAGCAGTATTCCCTGAGTTATCGCTGTTTTAAGTCTTGCAGCTAAAGCATGCGCAAAATCAGTGCCTGCCTTACATACTGCAAAGCGCTGTAACTATATACTGAGTGAAACAGCCGTTCACTGAGATAACTGTCTTTAGCGCAAAGACATTTTCAGGGTCGCCCATGCGTCCCCTTCATCAGTACTACCCTACTGTTGTTTGATTTTCAAGACATAGTACTGATGCGCCTGGTTAATTAGCTGAATATTTATGGACCACTTCCGATTCCAGAGTACGTATGTCTCTGAAAATAAAGGATCTAGTACAGGGGCAACCTAGGTCACCCGGGAGAATCGTGCCACCTCAAGTGGCACTATTCTCCCGGAGGAATAGGATTTAATTTTCTAAAACTAATGCATGCCGGGCACGTTTTACTCAGGAATTTTTTATTTTCCTCTGAGCTCTATCACTCCCCCGTCCTGCTCAATTTTACCAGCTCACGTTGTACACTGAATCTTAACTTTTCTGTGTTGTTACAGCACTGTACAGAAGACCGTGTCTCGGGAAGACTTCAAATGTGATGTTGAAGCTGCAGGACGTCGTCCACAAAAGGCAACTGTGCCCATAAATCAGATGACGTTCCTTCCGCTGCTTCGATTCTTCTCGTCGCCTTGATCATACACAATCTGCATGCGGATGAACTTTCCGTAGCCTTAAAATCCTAAACTCACAGTTCTAAAGCAGCTTCGATACTTCAGCGTGACAAAAGTTGTAGATTTAGACCGATGTTTCAAACCGTAAGACAAATTTTCAAACGAGAGTCGTAAGCTAGGGTCCACGCTGCCATCGGCGCACTGCCAGGCGTAGTAGAGGGCGTTGATGTCCAAATTGGGCCAAATGTGATGCCAGCTGTCAGAAGCTATGGACTTTGATTATGGCTGGAAAGGGGGGTCAGATCTCAGACCCCCGGCTGCGTAGATTCAGAGGTTTGAACGATGGGACCGTGACGAGCTTCGGGCGGAGCTTTACCACCAGTCACTAAGCTTGTGCGTGGCAGTACTGCTATGCCGTTTACCTTTTCCACTCATGCAACTCGTCGCTCAGATCTAGAAAACTCGTTGCAACAGATGGGAAGTCGTATGTGTGGAGCCGATGTTCTGGCAAATTCACAGTAATGGCCACCATTCTGCTCTTCTGTCAGCAGTTAATAATCACTTCGTTCCATACAGCCTAATGACATCGAAACTAATACCCAAGCTGCACAGTCTCACCGCAGCAAGAGCGGGTGGTTTGGTGGCAGTTCAAGGAAGATGAATATCGATATTTCGTCCTAGGCGATGAATTTCCAGGACATTACTGACATTAGCTTACTGTAATCATGATGGACTCGGAACAGAAAGATCGTCGTGCAACAGAAACTGCAACGACAGTTGCAGTTGTGTCAGGCGTTCATGCTGCTTCTGCTGCAGGTTAGCCACATGCATGGTTCACTTTTATCCCTGCCTTTAGAATTGGAACGATCCTCCTCTCTGGTCTGCCATTTTCTTTCCCCCTTTTCGCTCCCATCTCTTGGTTCACGTTTCCCTATGACTTTGCCCACTGATTCGAATTCTTAGGTTCCCTCGCTCCACCTGTCACTCAGTCACTCATACTCGCAGACGGTCCCGCCCTTTCCGCGAGCGGCGGCATAGATGTAGCACTAGCCACGTCTGTTCGCATCTGCCCAGGGCGCGCTGCCCTCATCGCATCCGCCCAGTGAGCACTTGGCCAGTTGAAGACAGTGTGCAGCAGAGCAACAATCAAGGGATGCAAGCACAAGTACAAACCCAGTCATAGTCAGACGGGCAGGAAAGTGCTAAAGATTGACTCCCACCCGCCGCTCTCCCTGACGTCTTGGCGGCAAGATAATTATGATTTCTATCGATTGCATTTGATTATCATGTTATTCTGTCGTATGCTCCCTCTGCTACTCTTTTGACTCATCCACCCTCTAGTAACTGCCTTGAATAGAAGCTCGTTGCTTTCTCCAGGATCCTAACGGTGGGCCAGAACTTGCATAGGTCACGAAACCATGACAATGCACCCGACAGTTGCCACTGAAGTCCAGATATGTGCGGCGACACAGATGTATAAGGAAGGAACACAGAACACAAGATGAGACTAAACTGATAGCATCATGGAAAAGAAAAACTAAGGGGGCAGACACTCATCGGTACTCTTCGTTTCTTGCTTAGTATTCAATACGGTATCGCCGGAGACCACACTCTCGTGATCGACAACCTCTCCGCACTCAATGGATTCCCCTGGTGTGACTGGAGACTTTCTGCGACGGTACATCGAAGTAGCGAGAATGGGGTTGAACCATCTCCAAAACATCATGGTGCTAAGAAATTCCTGAGATAGCAGCTCCAGCTACGGAATTACTACAACAACAACGATGCTCACCTTGCTTGTGCCAAAGATAAGAAAGGCAAGGAGAGGGGCTATGACCGTTGGAGCTCATCAGAACCGGTACGGTCACTATAGCATGATGACGACCAAAACGCACTTCCGGCTTGCAGCATGTCGACCCATACTCCATCAGAGCCAGTCATGGCACTGATTCCCTGGGCCTCAAGCATAGTTGCCAAATAGGCTCTTTCGTGTTGGCAAGTCCGTATGTAGCCGAGTGGATATCCATGCAAATGATCAGACACAGGTCACAGAGACAGCATATGGGGAACGGGAACATACACAGCCACCACAAGGCGATACGCGCAAAAGATGATGACACGAAAGACAACAGAGAGTGGTATTCCAAGTGCATTCTCTCCAGCCCGTTGAAAAAACCGCCAACGGCGGTACAGAATGTGGATTATGCATGCTTTGAAACAGATTAGTGAAGCAACACAACGAGGGTCAACTTACCATCAAATATGAGAGCGACGATCAAGATGGCAAGCAATACCGTGTACTGGGCGATAATGCTGTGGAGGTCGTAGTCGGTTTGCAAAGTCTAGATGAAGGCATGGAAAGTACTCACAAAGGGTGCTGAGAGGTATAAAATGTGGGGTTATCATATAACAGACAATAAAAATTCGCCTGGAAGGCCATTAATCTTGAAGACTGAACCTGAAAATAAATTCAAAATCAGAGGAGGCTTAGCCGTAGAAGCAATGAGGTCTGACGGAGTTAACGTTCATGCCTAGAGCCGCCAACGAGAACGCCAGTAGAGCCACGTAAGGCGCTGCTAGAAGCTGTTGTGGTGAAGAAAGCTTCATAAATACTAATGACAGGTGATGACAAATGAAATCTACCGTGGCTTTCGTCCATCGAATTTGTCTGGGACTACGGCCATGAATAACAGCTCTGAAATGAAACCAAAGCTATGCGTGTCTGAATTGTGTACCCGTCATGGCGATAGAAGAACAGGTACCTGAACAATCAATGCACACATGGCTGTATCTGTCATCGCCTGAGCTCCGGAGACAAGTGCCGCCTGGTTCAAACACGCCTGGTCGGAGCGGATGGGTGGAAGAGTGACTCCAGAAAATGAACTTGCTGGTCCCAAACGGTATAGTCTGCCGTCTCCCGTAGTGAAGTGCTGCGACCGAGATACGACAAGCATTTGACTCACCCGACAGAGAAGGTTATGCTGGAAAATATCCACGTGAAGCAAAAGTTAAGAAATGTAAGATCCCGTTGCGCCGTTTTGGAAAAGATAGAGAAAAGGAGGAGGATGGGAAGTCCAATGTGACCGCCGATTATCTGCAGCGCACGGTATATGGCCTGCTGTTGCCTCAGCTCTGCAAAAGATCCGGACTAAGCAGATGAAGAGTGCAGCAAGGAAATTAATGAGGTTCACACACTTTCATCTGTTCGATTTATACCGTCCAGGATAGCCGAGGCATTCGGTGTGAGCAGGTATTGCACATTGATAGTACTGTGGCCATCAAAATGGCACATGGCTACTTGCTCTAGTACAGCCAAATGTCAGAGGCTTCTGCAAAGTGGCAATTTGCGACCGACGTGACCGTTGAGTACATATTGGGCAGTTGCCCAGTCCGCATCATCCTGTATAAGAGAAGACCAGCATGGTAAAACCGCAATCTCCAGGATCTCATCGTTCGAACAGTTGTTTCCAAATCGAAGGGGTATTGTATTCGGATTTAACGGCTGCGGTTGGCACTTCATTGCTGGTTCGTACTTTCATTTGAGCTTCCACTGCAAGTGAACAGTTCACCTGTAACGCCATCGTTCCATTGGGAAGAGGGGTGGACAATGGAATGTAATTGTTACTGACTGGACGCAGACATAAGTTCTCCGCGGAAGATCTCGATTAAGTATTGTACTTATGCTTGAACATGTGGCAGCAGAGATGAAGAGTAGAATTAGAGCAATCCCGAGCATTGTCGCGAGCACGCAGAGAAGAATTCAAGTAGAAGAATTGACTGTTCACTGCGGGAAAAAACACCGGTGGAAAATCCACCAGCTAAGTATTGTCGGCCGGTGGAGTTGCATCCACCGATCCCTTAGGTGGATGAATTTTTTGCCAGGCCGAACACTGTGGGAAGTAAACCCATTGACAACCCGCGGTTCGGCCCACCGAAATTTCAGTGGCCAAAGCACTCACCGTGCTTTTAGGGCTTGGTAATCGTGGTCAGAATACGTAGCTCTGATCTAGAAGCGCCAAATCCTAGGTACTCATTATCTACAATGATGTCGGCGACCCGGGGCGTTCAATCTCCTTTCGATCTTCAACATAGGATCACGAGTACCCAGGGCAACAACGCATCGTCGATTGTCGTATTCTGGTACGGCTAAATCAGTCCGACGCTTGACCCCGATCAGACTTCGGCCATGTGGGGCCACGCGGCAACACAAGCGAGGGCATATGATATGATTGCTCGTTCCTGGGCTGGACTTTGGAGAGCAGCGAATCGAGGGCCTAGATCGTTTAAAGGTAGTCCGAGCGATTTGCCTCGGAAACGGACGTTGCTACCCTCAATGACGATGGTAGGCCTAGTTGACCTCGATCCCTAAAACTTTTCCATATCCCATGTACAGTGAATCCCGTCCTGGCAAGATTGCTGGGATTTCGTACTTGTACACCCCCAAAAAAAAAGAATGTGCATTGAAATCATGGTTGGCTAGGTTAGGGTTACGTTACATAACGTTGGGGTTAGCCATGGATGGCTTTTAATCCCACGGTGCTCTTACTATATAGAATGCACGAACGAGGCTTTAGCGTGGTTTAGAGGTCATTTTAGACATTTATCCTCACCACCGTCGATGACGGGGAGCACATATCATATCCCGGAAACTAAAAACAAGGAATTGCGGCTCCATTCAGTAACTTAATCGTATTTTTCATCGAAAGATAGTGAAAGAATTTATATTGACGAGAATCGACCATGACATGGTTACATTTTCGTAGGTCGGGATATTCATGGGATAACGCTTGGCAGCTTCATGGCGGGAAGGCAGTCGAGTTACCGGCCTGTTTTACCTGCTTTGTAGCCAGTGATCGATTGATCAGTCGATTGGTACGGTTCGGGTGCCTGCGGCGATGGGATCGCCAGCGCTTGCTCTCCAGCGCTCGGGCGACCGAGTGGTTGTCAGCACAAGACCCCCAGCTGAGGTTTGCCGGAGGGGCACGGTCAAAATCAACTGGGTCGGTCTTTTATGGGCCTGTCCACTGCTGCGGACCAGTTACTTGGTGACTAATACTGGTAGCAATAAGTACTATTTCGCTACTACAGACCTTTAAGTTCTGACAAAACCTATAGCTGGTGGGTACAATGTCTCAAAGATGTCTCTCGATCAAGGTTATATACATAATATACTCTCGAGGGGAGTATTCTCGAGCTTACAGCAGTCTACGTTATTGAGGTCATGATGGGCTTCGCCTACTAGGAAAATAGTCATACTATATTGCAGTATCAGAGTCCAGAAGTGGGCAACAAAGGTAGCATTTTCGTGAAAACCTCCCAGCCATTTGATACAGTGTGTGGAGGGGAGTTGAGATCGCTCCAAACCCCACTTGCAATGGCACTGAAGTCCTCGTCACAAAAATTTAAGGCTTCCTCACGGTTGAAAGGAATGTTTTTACGTAGAGCATCAATGGCCTCTTGTGACACCGGTATTGAACATCGTTCGCCCCCATAAGCTTGAGGGGATGTAAAGATGTTGCTAGGGGTAGCACCAGATGGCATTAGTTTATTGTGTTGTGTCCGGACCCTGTGGCTATTCCAGTATGCAATGAAGTCATCCAGGATGGCCTGGAAATGTCTATTATGAAAGGGAAGGATGTTTCAGCTCTCACCGCTGTAAACTGTAATCATGGGTTTTGACCCATGTCCGATTGACACTCACAATGACATCTGCATGAATTTCTGTCCGTACAGTTGTCAGTTTGTATAATAAGCCAAAGATAGGAACTCACCAGCCATAGTAACCGATTCAGGATATGCCCGAACAGTCGAGCCAAAGGCACTTGAAATCTTGCCTCTGGTGCGCACGTTGATACAAACCGTAAGATGAGCCTCACGCGCCGGACCAGCCGCTTGCTTAGCAGCAGTGATGGATTTGGTGGTCAGGCTTATTGTTGGCTGGTTATTGACCTGGGAGAGTGGATTGGATGCAGGATGCGGCTGTGAACCATTTCGACTCAGTCGAGCATTGAAGGCCATTGCACGGTCATGATGTTCGTCGATGAGTATTTGATCCACATGTCCTAATTCCTGATCCTCTGCAAAAGCCGAAGCTACCCTTAAGCGGTAGACTCCCCAGACCTGGAAATTTCACTCACTTAACTTCTTGCAAGCACCACAACGCACCCCTGTAATGTTCTTGAATGCGAGCTCACAGTCACCACATTGCGGGATTTGCTATGTTATGTTATAAGTGGCACAATGACGACAGCAAACAAATACGTACTAGACGATCTGATCAGTTGATTTTCCTGATTAGAGACTTTCACAAGTCACTTCTAAAACTCGTTCATCCCTCGTTTTATTGCTGTGCGCTGGTAGATTATCAGGGCAGTCCATTTATAAACTCGCCTTACGGTAAAACACCTCCCTTGCCACCCCTTTCTTCAGAAGCATCTGATCACTCGCGTTGGTGCTGCATTTCCCTCCACTTACCAAGGACGGCTCTTGGACCCATACCACCACCACCACCTACTTTCCCACAGTCCAGAAAGGCCTGCTCTGCCTTTCAGATGCGTGAAAAGGCCCAAGGGGGAAGAGTGCGAACATGAAACGACGGAGAGTAAAGGTGGCAAAGGCACTTATGTACAAAACCCGGCTGCGGTCTTTCGACTGAATATCTCACCACAGCCCTTGCCGGGGACATCAGTGGCACAACGAGAATTGTCTGGAGCACTTGCGGACATGGTTAGAGGAATGATGGATGTGGGGAAAGAGATATTTGTGCTATAATTGTAGTGTTAGAATGTGGAGCGGAACATTGAAACTCAGTTTGGCTCACAAGACAATAAACATGGAAAAGTGTGGCAGAGACAGACTGTCAGGGTTCACGCGTTTCCTTCCACAAGTTTCTATTTCCTTCCATGAGTTTCCGTCACCTTCCGTCACATGTCACCTTCCGTCACATGTCACTTTCCGTCACTTTCCGTAACCTTCTACAAGTTTCCATCTCCCCTATTATGTAAGCCTTGCCAGCGCTATAAGACTGTAGCCCGTGTGGTGGCGTTTCCTCAGCTTGATCTCTGAGGATACCCACTACACAGGCAAGTCCCCATGTATCTATCGTTGGTAGAGTTATAAACTGAGGATACCCACTACACAGTTGGTCATTGTCCTAGTATCGGCTCTTATCTCCTTGAGTATCTTTGGTTGTGGCTTCGTCATTAGTGTTGCCCTCACACAGACCGCCATTCGTCGTGCCTGTGCGAGTGTGCTCCACCAGTGACGGGCAGGATCGGTGTACGCGCTAAGAGCTGAGACAGTGTGTGTGGTCACGTGTATGGACCTGTACACGTAGAAAATTAGTTCCAATCCTATAAATTCACATTATTAAAAAGTTTTTTTTTTTTTTTTGGAAGTAACAGCGGTAGTGGAGATTTGTATAACTCACCTCCTGGCAGGCAGAGATGAGAAAGCCATAGCGTCATCTTTAAAAGACAATTCCTTCCTGAGTGACGAAGTCGTAGGCTTATCGAGAATCAACAACGGCAAGCGGCTTCAATATCAATAATAACCTGTTCGAACCGTTGGACAGCATACGACATGGGCGATGACTGCCAAAAATGGACTCGGTGTTAGCCGGTGTGGACAAAGCCGAGCGCCAACCCAGTTGATTTTGACCGTGCCCCTCCAGCAAGCCACACCCCCAGGCCACTGTTCAAAATAACTCGTTCTTGCTACCGCGGCATCTCGCCAGTTTCGCTCCCAGTCACAGCTGTGTCCAGCCTTGGTTATACTAGAGGCCGGCCAGGCCCAGTGAGTTGTCGTACACAGAGGTCATTTGTATCTTTGCGTATATTGGATAGTATGGTGGGCATGATGTCATAAGTACAGGAGGCGACTTGTGCTAGTATATACAATGCAGTAGGAGCCAAAAGAAGGATGCCATACACAACAATCTGGGCGGCTCATTGCCGCCCACCCAGTGTAGATTGCGCACCCCCAGTTGCCCACAAATCTGGCCAGATGGCCCCTTCAGATTCAGCCTCTGAGTTTGAAAAACATAGTCAATGGCTTGTACAGCCTCAATGACTGAACCAAATCATGCACACCTTGGTGAGTCACATGAGTCCAATTGGTGAAAATTTCTGGCCTGAAAAACTGTTCAAAAAACTGTAAAGGTTTTCCAAATTTTTGTAAAAAAACTGTAAGATTACAGTTTATTGCACTTTTTTTTTTACAATTTTATTACACTTGAGAAGTTTAATCAGCATTTAAGTAGCAGAGTGTTCTTACAGGCAAATTCCACCCCCACCTGCAGGCTCTTCTGCTGTGGCCTGCTGAGCCTTATCTCTTACTTTCTCCCTTCGCTCACTGTACTTTTAACTGATGGTAAGCAGCTTTTGTGCTCTCTTTCTCTTGAAGTTCTGCTGAACTTTATCACGTGAGTAGTCTTGAGTCCCGCTAGACATGTCAGCGTCCACATCATTAGACTGTCATAAGTGTCTCAGCGGATGGACCACTCCTGCTTACTCAGTGACTCCACCAGTCACCCCTGTATGTTGCTTGCCCGCAGTGCTCCCATATCACACATGTATTATTTGCTTTTTGCTCGCTTGCCACACTTGCACTAACTCTTGCTCAGTTTTTGTTATGATATATGCAACTATTCTATTTTAAGTCATCAATGTATACAAAGAAACTAATAAAAGAAAAAGAAGAAACAACTAAAAAGATAGGAACGACACTTACGACGGATATCAACACAGACGACAGACACATGACATCACGAGCAGCTATCTTATCTATAGATCAGATAAGGTACAGGGATACGGGCGTCGACCACGAGATAGCACGCCTATTGACTGATGGCATCGGCCATGACATTGACAGGCGCCAGGCCACAGGCACCGAGGAGGTGCGGGCACCAATCGCCGCAGAGGAATGTAGACTGTGCAGGAGCACAGGACGTTGCGGAATGACTATAGAATGTCATTCCAAACATGTGTGCTCAATCAGCGGCCCCATCACCAAGACTAGCATTTATCCTAGGCAGGAGGGATTTAATTTCTATTTTCTATTGAGCTCCATGAAACGACCAGCTGACTACTATGTTGACACCATGTAGACAGGGGCTTTGTATAATAGGTACAAGACTCTATTCCAAAGCTTAACACCCCTGACACTATCCCCATCACTTCCATGACTTTATGACTACAAGTAGTCACCCCTCTAGTTACAAGTAGTTTTTTGACCCATTGACTCACTATCTCGAACACTAGTAGTTACCACTAGTATAGTATAAGTAGCTACTATGAATGTATGAATAGATCATCCAGAATCAACTGTTTCACCCCTGAAGTTACTGTAGTCTTGTTTGATAGCTACAGGACTTAAATCTCAATAGTTTACTCCATTTCTTCGTTGAGAGTTCACCATTACTGTTTACTCTAGACTATCTCAAAAGCGAAGCCTTTTGACATAGCTATCCTCTAGATCGAGACCATTCTCTCGTCAACACAGTCACATGACCTTCATCCATCAGTGCCGGACACGCCTCAAGAGGCTTAATCAGCACACAGGAGAGGGACAGACATTGTGGTCCCAACCGCTGAGCAATAGAAATTATTTGCTAAAGGCACCATCTAACATTTTAATCATAAAAGTTTTCATGCTCACGTCGATTTGCCCACCCTCCCTTTCACTTCTTTTCCTGTACATGCATGTAGGCTTTTTCCCCCCAGGTTTTTTACTACCACATGTCATTGTCAGGACTGTCAAGATTGGTTTTTCGGGATTAATATCATGTATTAGTGAACACAGCGAATGCCCGAATAACTTGTGCGAATAGGTGTGCCGTTCGGCGAATAGGGTGAACCAATAAATGTTCAGAAGATAAGAGGGATGCCTGAATTGGGGCTTGCCCTATCTACAGTCGTAGCGAAATAGCTCGCGGCACTTGATGATGTAACGTGCAAGGTGCCACAGAAAGGTTGTCTAAGTAGCAACAATCCTTTCACCGGCAAAGGTGCTCCTTCGGAGCCCTTCGCCAACAGCACAGATAATAGTTCAAAGGCCAAGGTAGCGAATGTGAAGTATGAAAACTAACCAGTGGTGCTTAAGTCTTCCTCTGGTCAAAGATAGAAATCTACAGGAGAGGGCTCAAGACGATAGTCACAGTGAGGTCAAGTTTTGCACAAGATGGACGTATGGTAATTGAACTGGGGAATATACATGCGAATGTAGACTACTTATATCAAATGCTCATATTATGCTAGCGAATAGGAAAGAGGCCGTCTGGAGTCAGGGTTGGATAGGGGTGCTGTCATGACGCATTTATTTCCCATACTCAGATGCTCTGTTCTCCTATTTCTCACTACCATTTTCGATACTAACAAGATGGAAGACATAGAGTTGGAAATGAATGGTTGTGTTGTGAACTGGGAATGGACAGATTTGGATGCCTGGAGTGGGGAGACATTGATTTGGAAGTGGCCTGATTGTGATGTGGCAGGGCACTGATTTGGAACTGAATGGTTCTCGTGACCCATTGGGAATGGCCGGATTACTGTCAAGATTGGTTTTCAAGCGTTAATATCGTGTATTAGTGAACACAGCGAATGCCCGAATAACTTGTGCGAATAAGTATGCCGTTCGGCGAATAGGTGAACCAATGAATGTTCACAAAGTAAGAGGGTTCGCCTAAATGGGGCTTGCCCTATCTACAGTAGTAGCGAAATAGCCCGTGGTTCTTGACGATGTAACGTGCAAAGTCTCACGGAAGGGCTGTCTAAGTCTCAACAATCCCTTCGCTGGCGAAGGTGCTCCTTCGGAGCCCTTCGCCAACAGCACAGAAAATAGTTCGAAGGCTAAGGTAATGAAGATGAAGTATGAGAACTCACCAGTGATGCCTAAGTCCTTTGCTGGTCGAAGATAGAAATCTCCAAGAGAAGGCTTAAGATGATGACCACAGAAACAGTGAGGTCAAGTTTGCACAAGATGCACGACATATGATAATTGAACTGGGGAATATACATGCGAATGTAAACTACTTATATCAAATGCTCATAAGGTATCAGCGAATAGGAAAGAGGCCGTCACAAGTCAGGGTTAGATAGGGGTGCGCAGCCATGATACAACATAGATGAAATAAACATACAATAGAATGTGAGAAGAGGGAGAACATGAAACGATGGAGAGTAAAGGTGGCGAAGGCACTTATGGACAAAACCATGTCTTGGGACCCGCATACATGCTACCCTGCATGGACTCTTGGTCTACTGGGTTGATTCCGCACGGCCTATGGAGGGGATGCCCTGCGAACATACTTTGGCCATACGAACACCCAATGGGGTTGGATTTAAGAAGACGATGGGTTAATGATGAACCATCATGCTGGGTGAATGGTATCGATCGTTCTTGATGGTGTGCCTGCTGGCGAATGATGCGAGCAGTGAATATCCGTTCAGCGAAATGCAAGGAAGGGCTGACATAGGGGAGGAGAGGTCGAGGTGGAGGGTGAAGCCAAGCAAACACTGGGGAGGAGTAGCAAAAGGGAAAATGGGGGTACCAAGGTGCAGGAAATGCACAGGTCGTGACAACTCAACTATTAGAACACCATCAGAAGAGGGTCGAGCAGAGGAGGTGGTAGGGCCCAGTGATGACTGCCGAGTCAGTCCCAGGACGTCGATCGTGCGTTTGACGGCGCGGCTATGGTAGTTGGCGCGAACAGCGAGAGTTGGTTGCCGAACATAACAATGGTGATCGGAACGAACACGAAGTGGGGTGAGAAAATAGGAGAACTGAGCCTCTGAGTATGGGAGATAAACACGTCATGACAGTACCCCCCTCCTAGCTTCGGAGTCCAACGACGTAGTGCTCTGGGATGGGGGACGAGTCTGAGGACGTAATAGTGCTCCCGATACGATCTCTTGCCGCTTGGTCCGTGCACGGCTCAGCCCTGGGCTTAAAAAGGCGTTGCGGCGTGAGGTGACGGGTTCATTTCACTATTCGGTTCCTTATGGCCCCTAACGAGTCCTCCTCTCTCTCTGTGATCATCGAGCGAATGCGGGTCAAGCTGAAGGTTCGTCCTGACCTTCGGGGAGCCTTGCGCGAAGAAGTGGAGCAGTGGGTTGTCGAGGCTGAAGAGCTTCAGGTAGGAGAGCTCCCTCATCAAGGATTTTTGCTGACCACCCCATCACAGGCCGAGCTGCGCACCACATTGCGTGTTGAAGCGATTGCGGATCCCGACTTCGAATGCCCGTCGGAAGTGGACGACCTGGCGAGGGAGGTGAAGGAAGCGAAAGAGTGGTTCGGGAGTGTGGGTTTCTTAGTTAGCCCAGAATTCCTTGATGCCAGGATGAACGCGGTGCCAGAACTGATAGCGTCGCGAGGTCCGTCGAAGGAACCCGAGGTACTGGGGGTTGCTACGAAGGAGCCCCAAATCGAGGGGGACAGTATGCGAGAGTCTGAAGGTATGTGACACTTGTTTATTTGCTGGTCTTCTGACTTTGAAGTTCTCTCGAAGATCCCGCTCACGCGGCCGAGCCTATTGCTAGATCACCTGGACAATCGGCCACAGTCCAGCCTGTGCGCACGAAGCGGCGACCTATGTTCCTGTCGTCCGAAGACAAAGGCGAAAATACCCGGACACTGAAGAAGGCTCGGAAAGAACGCACTCGGAGTCCTTCGCCGGAGGTTGTCGCCATCGAGCCGACTCCTGCTCAACGTCGCAAGGGTCGGGTGAATGCGCTAGTTGCTGAATTGGACAAGGTTCCACAATCGGTAGCGAAGCATGGCTACCCCGAGCATGTGTATCTGCTCGGCTGGCTGATATATAACGGGGTAAGCAGCGTAGTGTTTTGTTGAAGTAATTCGCCAGCTGACTGTGTGCTTCTCCATAGCACGAGGTACTGAAGAGGCCTGCGAAGTGTGGGCGATGCCTTCGCTATGGTCACACCTGCAGTGGCGAGGCGGGGAAGATGTGTGGGCGATGCATTCGCGATCGCCAGGGCTGTATCGCGGCAGAGGGTAGGTTTGCTTCTTTCCCATTCCTCCTACACCATCCGAACTCATATGGAGTCCTTGTCCCTCCTTTAGAGTACGTGGCGAAGGACGAAAAGGATGGTCGAGAGCCGGCAGTGAAAGAGCGAGGGTTGAAGGGGAAGAGTAAGGGGAAGGCGAAGGAAAAAGGGTCGACGATAGGTCCGTCCTCGATTTCGTTGAAAGGCCTCCTTGGTAAGCCTGTTGTGCCCCCCTTCCGAGCATCTCCTGCTGATTCTCAGATACCTCCGAAGGCACCCAAACGTCTACGTTGACTGGCGAGGAGAGAATGGAGGACCTGGTGGAGAGGTCGGAGGAGCTGATGAGGAGCGTGTCCCGGAAGTTGAACGATTTAAGCGGAGAGGTGTTAGAACTAGAGGGGGTCCAGGCGATGCTTAGGAAGCTAACGAAATAGTCTGTGATAATTTTTTATGTGAACATAGAAGTGTCGTTTTTCTTGAAGTGCTAAATTGTGTGCTAAGTCTTGGGTCTCTTCGGGGACTTCGCGTGGGAGTACGTGAAAGTGGCTATAAGCGAGCGAATTTTGTGCGAAGTGATCGCCAGGTTCTCCGAATGTTGGGGTTGTGGGGGTTTGTATAGTGCCTAAGCACTCACCCCCCCCTTTATGGTACACGTCGCCCTGACGGGTAAAATGGGCTGGGGTGTTTCGGGACTAGTAAGTAGTTTGCCGTCCACGGTGGATGTCTGATGGAGGGACCAGGGTGGGATGGAGTGGTCCAATCGCCGTGTTCGGGGCTTAACCCAAGGATGGTGGGGACGAGTAGAAAGCAGCGATATGGAGGACTTGGTAGAGTGATGCTCGATAGGCTTCTACTGAGGTAGCGAATAGTCTGCCGTCCATGTCGAACGTCTGTGTGAAAACAGGAAGATTCAGGATAGGAAAGGGCGAAGAAAGAAACGACACCTGGTGGAAGGGCCGAGGTGTAATAGAGTAGTCCAATCGCCGTGTTCGGGACGTAACCCAAGAATAGCGGGGACGAGTATAAAGCAGCGATATGGAGGACTCGGTAGAGTGATGCTCGATAGGCTTTTGCTGAGGTAGTGAATAGTTTGCCGTCCATGTCGAACGTCTGTGTGAAAACAGGAAGATTCAGGATAGGAAAGGGCGAAGAAAGAAACGACACCTGGTGGACGGGCCGAGGTGTAATAGAGTAGTCCAATCGCCGTGTTCGGGGCGTAACCCAAGAATAGCGGGGACGAGTATAAAGCAGCGATATGGAGGACTCGGTAGAGTGATGCTCGATAGGCTTTTGCTGAGGTAGCGAATAGTTTGCCGTCCATGTTGAACGTCTGTGTGAAAACAGGAAGATTCGGGATAGGAAAGGGCGAAGAAAGAAACGACACCTGGTGGAAATATCTATCGAAGTGGAAATTACTGAATGAGACGAGTAGTGGGTAGTGTGCTAACAAGGAGAAGGAGACATTGTTCGAGAATTGGGGCGGTGAATTTTTTTTGAGAACTAGGATGAGAGGGGGAGAAATCGGAGACTGAGAAGGTGTACATGGATGGGGAGAGATAAAGGGGACAGGATATTTGAGGTGAATGGGTACAGGGATTCGTACAGAGTGGGTAACGTCATTGTTTTGAGGGAGTAAAATGATCCATTTTTTAACACCACAGAGGGATCGCGAGCTTTAATCTTCCGCGGAAAAGCTTTCGCTATCTTTGGAAACCTCTTTGAGAATCGCAACCTGAGGGTCGCCTTCGAGAGTGAAGATAGCTCTGCCAGTGGTTGAGGCAGACTCTTGAAAGCGGCACCCCTTCGCGTGATGTGTGGGGGTTTCGCCGCAATAAGGGCAAAGGCCTTTGGTTTTTCGTCACTCTTTCTCGGCTTCAGTCAGACGTCCGGTAGTATCGAGGATACCGGAAAGATCTTTCTGTTCATCGGGCTTGGCTGCGGCAGAGGGTCTGGGTCGAGCATTAGCACGTGGCGTAGAAGAAGGTTCGGAAGAGGAAGGGGGACAAATAGAGGTTGTAATCTGCTTTTCGCCTTGGCGCTCCCAGTAGCGATTGTCAATGCGAAGAGCCTGACGTTTGAGATCGTCGAGGTTTTCAGGACGTTCGTAGGAGAGCATGTGGTCTTTGATGCGCTCAGCAAGGCTGTTGTAGAAAGCGTCGTAAAGGGCGGCATCATTCCACTTGACGTAAGAGGACAACTCAGCGAATGTGGTCATGTGGCGATTGACACCATGGGTGTTGAGCATTTTGAGCCTGCGAATAGCTCGCTCGGACACCTGGATGATGTCGGCCTGACCGAAAAGACGATTAAGTTCGTCGACAAAGATCAGCCAGTTGCTCCAAATGGGAGGTTCTGGGAACTGAATGAGAAAAGGCTGCCACCAAATCAAGGCAATGTCGCTGAGGTAGGATGCTGCGTAGGAGACCCGCTGTCGCTCCTGCTGGAACTTTTGGGGCTTGTTGTCGAAGACCATAATACAACTAGCAATGAATGTTCGGAGAAGGCGGGGTTCTTTCCCTGTGAATTTGTCAGGTTTCGCAGCGTCGGAGTCACCATCAGGGGTGGCCTGAGGGTAGGCGAACGGAAAGGGATAATAGGGATTCCACGGGAAACCTGGTTGCGGCCAAGGCCCTCCACCAAAGGGCGGAGGTGGGCCAGGAGGTCCGGGGGGCCCGGGTGGCCCGGGAGGCCCGATCGGAGGCACTCCGAAATGGGGAAATGGTGGCCCGAGAGGTGGTGGAGGAGGCGGTGCAGGCCCGCCAGATGGGGCAGGAATCTGTACCGGAGGTTGCTGCGGGGGAGGTTGTCCTGCGAAGGGGAGAGGTTGTCCCGCGAATGGAAGAGGCGCAGGCCCACCAGGTGGGGCAGGAATCTGGGCCGGGGGCTGTTGCGGGGGAGGTTGTCCCGCGAAGGGGAGAGGTTGTCCTGTGAATAGAAGAGGCACAGGCCCGCCAGGTGGGGCACTGCCGAAAGGCAAAGCATTCGGGTCATAATAGGGCACGCCAGCAATGGGATAGCCAAGATTTTGCCTGGGTGCAGGGTCAGCGTGATGTCCTTGGTCCGCCAAAGGTGCCTTGTGAGGGGAAGTAGTTTGAGAGCTGACTCGAGTATGGTCACTATGTACCGACTGGTGAAGACTGCGAAGAGCCTGCGAAGAGTGCGAAGAAACATGTGAGTGATGCGAATGAGATGAAGAGTTGTGCGAAGCGGGTGTGCGAGCCCGAGATTCTGCATGTACAGGGGTGGTATGCCTAGAATTGAGAGGAGGTGTAGGCTGGGGATTAAGAGGACGCTGGGCGCAGCACGTCGAGAAAAGGGTTCGGAGTGTGACTAGGTGAAGCAGGTGGCAAGTGGGGTCGTGCGAAGGCGGATTGTAATCGGAGTCCTGAAGCGCCGGCAATCCAGGGGAGCCTAGAAGGATAAGGTTCTTGAAATGTGCTAGGATTCTGTGGGCGACCGCTGGGCGAATTAGGGGCGAATAAGCGGCATAAAGAATCGGCACCGGGCCTATGACTAGACATGGGGTGCTGGCTGAAAGTGGTCGCTGAGGGGAGAAATGCTGTTCGCCTGGAGTCAGCTGCCGTTGAACATCGAAAAGAGGCGGTGATGTGTGTTCGGGGACTGGGTGGTGTGGTGTAGGCCGAGATGCAGACATGGCGACGAGGCGAGAGAAAGGGATGATGTCCTCTGTGGGATTTTGTGAAGGGAATGAGGTGGAAGCTGTTCGCCTCTGGAGTGGTGCTGGGGTCGGAACTGGACCTGTCGAGCGAGTTCTATGGACAACAGGGTTTTCTTGTTGTGTAGATGACATGAAAAATAGGGTAATGCTTTGACTGTAGCTGTTAGTTCAATTATACTGTCAAGATTGGTTTTCAAGCGTTAATATCGTGTATTAGTGAACACAGCGAATGCCCGAATAACTTGTGCAAATAAGTATGCCGTTCAGCGAATAGGTGAACCAATGAATGTTCACAAAGTAAGAGGGTTCGCCTAAATGGGGCTCGCCCTATCTACAGTCGTAGCGAAATAGCCCGTGGTTCTTGACGATGTAACGTGCAAGGTCTCATGGAAGGGCTGTCTAAGTCTTGACAATCCCTTCGCTGGCGAAGGTGCTCCTTCGGAGCCCTTCGCCAACAGCACAGAAAATGGTTCGAAGGCTAAGGTAACGAAGATGAAGTATGAGAACTCACCAGTGATGCCTAAGTCCTTTGCTGGTCGAAGATAGAAATCTCCAAGAGAAGGCTTAAGACGATGATCACAGTGAGGTCAAGTTTGCACAAGATGCACGACATATGATAATTGAACTGGGGAATATACATGCGAATGTAAACTACTTATATCAAATGCTCGTAAGGTATCAGCGAATAGGAAAGAGGCCGTCACAAGTCAGGGTTAGATAGGGGTGCGCAGCCATGACACAACATAGATGAAATAAACATACAATAGAATGTGAGAAGAGGGAGAACATGAAATGACGGAGAGTAAAGGTGGCGAAGGCACTTATGGACAAAACCATGTCTTGGGACCCGCATACATGCTACCCTGCATGGACTCTTGGTCTACTGGGTTGATTCCGCACGGCCTATGGAGGGGATGCCCTGCGAACATACTTTGGCCATACGAACGCCCAATGGGGTTGGATTTAAGAAGACGATGGGGTTAATGATGAACCATCATGCCGGGTGAATGGTATCGATCGTTCTTGATGGTGTGCCTGCTGGCGAATGATGCGAGCAGCGAATATCCGTTCGGCGAAATGCAAGGAAGGGCGAACAGAGGCGACATAGGGGAGGAGAGGTCGAGGTGGAGGGTGAAGCCAAGCAAACACTGGGGAGGAGTAGCAAAAGGGAAAATGGGGGTACCAAGGTGCAGGAAATGCACAGGTCGTGACAACTCAACTATTAGAACACCATCAGAAGAGGGTCGAGCAGAGGAGGTGGTAGGCCCAGTGATGACTGCCGAGTCAGTCCCAGGACATCGATCGTGCGTTTGACGGCGCGGCTATGGTAGTTGGCACGAACAGCGAGAGTTGGTTGCCGAACATAACAATGGTGATCGGAACGAACACGAAGGTGGGGTGAGAAAATAGGAGAACTGAGCCTCTGAGTATGGGAGATAAACGCGTCATGACAATTACCTTCGTGTTCGTTCCGATCGCCCTTGCCATTTTCGGCAACCGATCCTCGCTGTTCGCGCCATTTACCATGGCCACGCCGTCGAAGCACGATCGACGTCCCTGAACTAACTTAGCAGTCATCGCTGGGCCTATCACCTCCTCTGCTCAACCCTCTTTCCATGGTGTTCCTATGATCGGACTGTCATGACTTGTGTATTTCCTGGACCTTGTTATCCCCATTTCCCCTTTTGCCACTCCTCCCCCTTGTTCGCTCGGCTTTGCCCTCCATTTCAACCACTTCTCCCCTATGTCATTCCCGTTCGCCCTTCCTCGCATTTCTCCGAACCGCTATTCGCTGCTCGTGCATTTCACCAGCAGGCACGCCATCAAATACAATCGATACCATTTACCCGGCATGATGGTTCATCACTAACCCCATCATCTTCTTAATCCAACCCCTTTGGGTGTTCATATGGCCAAAGTGTGTTCGCAGGGCGTCCCTTCCGTAGGTTGTGCAGGATCAACCCAGTAGACGAAGAGTCCATGCAGGGTAGCATGTATGCGGGTCCCCAGACATGGTTTTGTACATGAATGGCTTTGCCACCTTTACTCTCCGTCGTTTCATGTTTGGACTCTTCCCTCACTCTATTGTATGTTTATTTCATCTACTTAGTATCATGACTGCGCACCCCTATCCAACCCTGACTCGCAACGGCCTCTTTCCTATTCGCTGATGCCTTACGAGCATTTGATATAAGTAGTTTACATTTGCATGTATATTCTCCAGTTCAATTATCATACATCGTCCATCTTGTGCAAACTTGACCTGGCTGTGATCATCGTCTTGAGCCTTCTCTTTGGAGATTTCTATCTTCAACCAGCAGAGGACTGAGGCATCACTGGTGAGTTCTCATACTTCATCTTCGTTACCTTAGCCTTCGAACTATTTTCTGCGCTGTTGGCGAAGGGATTGTCGCTACTTAGACAGCCCTTTCGTGACACCTTGCACATTGTATCGTCAAGTGCCACAGGCCATTTCGCTACGACTGTAGATAGGGCGAGCCCTGTTCAGGCAACCCTCCTATCTTGTGAACATTCATTGGTTCATGTATTCACCGAACGGCATACTTATTCGCACAAGTCATTCGGGCATTCACTGTGTTCACTAATACATGATATTAACGCCTAAAAACCAATCTTGACAGTATAATTGAACTCACAGCTACAGTCAAAAGCATTCATTCCACCCATTCATCACCTTTTTTTTTACGTGTACCCCACACCACATCTATTCGTGGGACAGCCTCACCGTTTCGAAGGTTGCCTTCCCCCACACCAAAAATTTCTCAGACTCCCGCCCCACTCGGTGGGCCTGCCCTATTCCCCTTCGTGGGACAACTCCCTTTTTAAAATAAAATAAAAACGCCCCTCTCTACATATTCCTGCTTCACCTGGTGGGCCTGAGCCTTGTTTATTTGTGGGACAGCCTTACCCCTTCATGGGTCGCCCTTCCCTGTACCAATCTTTCACACAGCTTTCTGCCCTACTTGGCGGACCTGGGCCTTCTCTCCCATTAGACTCTGACTCGTTTTCTACAACCCTTACCCATACCTATTTTACCCCTCCGAATAACAGCCCTATCAACTCTGTACCACCAATGTGCTTATTCGCCTCTATTAGCTCTCATTCCGATTCGTCCTTCATCATCCATGTACACCTTCCCGGTCTCTCTAACTCAACCCCTACCCTCATCGACTCTGGTGCTACTTCCAATTTCATTGATAGCTCCTTTTCCTCCCGTCCTGGTTCGTATGTACATCGCTCCGTTCACCGATTGCTCTCTCGCTTTTCGACGGGAAGCCAGCCACTGCTGGTTTCATCCACGAATACCTAGATACTAGTCTCACTTTCAGTGACTCCTCTTCGCAGGACATTTCGCTACTTGTCACAAAGTTACACCCTTCGGCCGCAATTGTTCTCGGGCTTCCATGGCTTCGCTCTACGAAACCCACTATCGATTGGGGCTCCCTCTCAATCACCTTTCCTTCCAACCCCGATTCTATGCTTCCACGTATGACGGTCGCTATGGCCTGTACGATGATTCCCCCGCCGGCTATCTTCGACAGTATCCCCGAACTTCACACTGCATCGATGACTTCGCCACCACCAGTTCCTGGTTCGCATTTGTCCCCGCCATCCTTGGGTTACGTCCTGAATGCAGCGATTGGACCACCTCCCCAGATCCCGGTCCTTCTACCGGACATCGCTTCTTCGCCCACTCCTATTCCAAATCTTTCTGGTTACGAACAGATGTTCGACGTGGATGGTGAACCCTTACTTCTCTCAACCAAGCCGATCGAGAATCATTCCTCTGATTCCTCTATATCGCTTCCTAACAATCTCATCCATCCATTTTCAGTCACGAAAGAACGCATAATAGAAACCGAACCCATTCGACCAAAAACAGAGCCCGTTCCGAGTCACTCTCGCCCTTGTACACCATGTACAGAATTACTGACCGATGACCACCTCCCATTCCATTCTTTGCCCCCTGACTCACCTTCGACAAAAAGGGCGACACCTCATATAAGCCTAGTCAGTGCGTCCGCCTTCGAGCTAATCATAAAACTCGGCGAAGAAGAAACCTTCATGTTGAACATGCATCCTACCATCCCTGAACCGACTTCGCTTCACACTGTAGGCAACACCCCAGCCCCGACTACACTTCTCCACGGGAAACCCCTACCGAAGGACGAGTTAGAGATGTTCAGGGCTGTGGTACAAGAGGAGTACCATGACTTCTTCGATATCTTTTCGTGTGCTAAAGCCAAAGACCTGCCCCCACATCGTCCCTACGATCACACCATCGAGATCGAGAATGATGGCACACCACCTCACGGTCCCATATACCCACTCTCGAACAGCGAATTAGAAGCGCTCCGCGAATATCTCGATGACATGCTTGGCAAGGGATTTATCCGCTCCTCCCAATCACCTGGTGGCGCCCCTGTGGTGTTCACGAAAAAGAAGGATGGTACACTGCGAATGTGTGTGGACTATCGAGGGTTGAATCATATCACGCAAAAGAACAAGTACCCTATCCCACTGATTCTGAGTCTTATTGACCAACTCAAAAGCGCGAACGTCTATACGAAATTCGACCTTCGCACCGGGTTCAATAATGTTCAGATCGCCTTTGGCCAAGAGTGGAAGACAGCCTTCCGAACTCGATATGGGTCCTTCGAATATCTCGTCATGCCATTCGGATTAACAAACGCTCTGGCGACATTCCAGCACTTCATGAATGATATCTTCCAAGACATGGCTGACATCTTTGTTGTAGTCTATGTCGACGACATCCTTATCTTCTCAAAGAACAGGAAGGACCACTTGGAACATGTCCGAATGGTCCTCACCCGTCTTCGAAAGCACAACCTCTTCA
The DNA here is from genome assembly GCA_015179125.1 of Gautieria morchelliformis. NCBI lineage: Eukaryota > Fungi > Basidiomycota > Agaricomycetes > Gomphales > Gomphaceae > Gautieria > Gautieria morchelliformis. The sequence goes on from WHVA01000074.1 coordinate 97,131, forward strand.
TAAAGCCAGAGAAATGCCTCTTCCATTCGAACTGGGTTGAGTTTCTCGGATTCATCATCTCTCCTGCTGGGTCTCTATGGACATCTAAAAGACAGCTGCAATCACAAAGTGGCCTGTACTGACGAATGTTCGCAAAGTCCAATCGTTCCTAGGCTTTGCAAACTTCTACAGAAGATTCATCATTTCGTTCTCAGACATTGTCCTGCCACTCACTCGCCTGACCAGAAAGGATACTCCATTTGCCTGGGACGCAAAGCAGCAGGAGGCTTTCGAAGCACTCAAGGCCGCATTCTCACAGGCCCCAGTCCTCATCCACTTCGACCCGGATAACTCGATCGTCATCGAAACAGATGCCTCCGACTACGCCATCGCCGCCATCATCTCCCAGATCACCCCCTCCAATGGTGATATCCACCCGATCGCCTTCTATTCGTGAGGAATGGCACCTGCCGAAATGAACTATGAGATCTATGACAAGGAGCTACTCACCATCTTTTGTGCCTTCAAGCAATGGCGAAACTACCTCGAAGGGGCATCCCATGTCATCCTCGTCCTCTCTGACCACAAGAACCTTGAGTACTTCGCAACTACAAAGCAGCTGACCCGACGACAGGTTCAATGGTCCGAACACCTGTCAGGGTTTAACTACATCATTCGCTACCGAGCTGGGCGACTTGGCACAAAGCCGGATGCATTGACCCGTCGGGGTGACGTGTACCCTAAAGGGGGGGATGGTGCTTACGCATTGGTGAATCCCCACAACTTCCAGTCGATGTTTAAAACCGGGCAACTCATTTGCACCATCATCCTTGACTCTGCATCACTGTTGACATCTATCCAACAGGGCCAGTTGACCGATCCCTTGTCCTCAGCCCACATCACCCGTCTTCAGTCTCAGTCGATGATGGTCCTCCTTCCGAATGCGAAGCCAGACCCTTGGTCACTTGGAGAGGATGGCAAAACGCTGTTATACAAACAGCGAACGTATGTCCCTGATCATAATGATATCCGCTTGGACATCCTTCGCTCGCTGCATGATCATCAGTTAGCAGGCCACCCAGGGATCAGCAAAACGATGAAGAACATTCGGAGACAGTATCATTGGCCGAACATGTCCACCTTCGTCACCAACTATATCGGCTCCTGTTCCAAGTGTCGCCACGCTAAATCCATTCATCACAAACCCTTTGGTCCGCTTCGCTTTCTGCCCATCAGCCAACGGCCTTGGGATTCGATCTCCATGGACTTCATCGAGGGACTCCCACTGTCGGATGGACACGATATGATCCTCGTCATTGTCGACAGGCTAACGAAGATGGCCCTGTTCATTCCAAAATTCTCAGACATCAATTCAGGGGATGTCGCCATGCTCTTCCTTCGCCACGTATTCGCTAAACACAGTAGCCCCAGTGACATCATCTCCGATCAAGGGAAGCACTTCACATCTCGATTCTGGACCTCTCTCTGCAAAATCCTCAGCATCAAGGGCAATCTTTCTACAGCCTACCACCCCCAAACCGATGGCCAGACCGAACGAGTAAACCAGATCCTCGAACAGTATCTCTGAGTCTATATCAACTACCAGCAGGACGATTGGGTCGACCTTTTGCCTCTTGCCGAATTTGCCTACAACAACACAGCCCATTCAGTGACCCAGGTCACACCCTTCTTTGCCAACAAGGGTTTCCATCCAAAGCTCGAAGTATCACTCACTTTGGTCGCTTCCGAGGACGCTTATCGCCAGTCGGCAGACCTCAAGGACCTTCACCAATACCTTCGAGATCAAATCAAGAAATCAATTATCCAGTACACTTTGGCCACAACCAGTTGCCGCATTCCGATCCCAGAGTTTCAGGTCGGTGACAGAGTATGGCTTGACTCGCGAAATATTCGCACAGAATGACCTTCTAAGAAACTCGATGTCATGACGTGTTTATTTCTCATACTCAGATGCTCTGTTCTCCCATTTCCCACTCCACCTCCGTGTTCGTTCCGATCGCCATTGCTTTGTTCGGCAACCGATTCTCGCTGTTCGTGCCAATTATTATAGCCACGCCGTCAACGCACGATCGACATCTTTGGGCTGACTTGGCAGTCATCGCTGGGCCTACTACCTCCTCTGCTCAACCCTCTTTCGATGGTGTTCTGATAATCAGATTATCACGACTTGTGTATTTCCTGCACCTTGTTACCCCCATTTCCCCTTTCGCCACTCCTCCTCCGTGTTCGCTCAGCTTCGCCCTCCACCTCGACCACTCCTCCCCTCCATCATCTCCGTTCGCCCTTCCTCGCATTTCGCCGAACATCCATTCACTGCTCGCATCATTCGCCAGCAGGCACACCATCAAATCACGATCGACATCCCTACCCGGCATGATGGCTCGTCGGTAGCTCCATCAGCTTCTCAATCCAACCCCCTTTTGGTGTTCATATGAGCAGGGTGCATTCACGGGGCGTCCTACCCATAGGTCGTGTAGGATCAACCCAGTAGATGAAGAACCCGTGCAGGGCGGTGTATATGCGGGCCCCAAGACATGATTTCGTACATAGGTGCCTTCGCCACCTTCACTCTCCGCCGTTTCATGTCCTCCATCTTCTCTCACTCTATTGTATGTTTATTTCATCTATGTTGTATCATGACTGCGCATCCCTATCCAACCCTGACTTGTGACGGCCTCTTTCCTATTGGATAATACCTTACGAGCATTCGACATAAGTAGTTTTCATTCGCATGTATATTCCCCAGTTCAATTATCATAGGTCGTCCATCTTGTACAAACTTGACCTCGCTGTGATCATTGTCTTAAGCCTTCTCTTGGAGATTTCTATCTTCGACCAGCAGAGGACTTAGGCATCACTGGTGAGTTCTCATACTTCATCTTCGTTACCTTAGCCTTCGAACTATTTTCTGTGCTGTTGGCGAAGGGCTCCGAAGGAGCACCTTCGCCGGCGAAGGGATTGTCGCTACTTAGACAGCCCTTCCGTGACGCCTTGCACGTTGTATCGTCAAGTGCCACGGGCCATTTCGCTACGACTGTAGATAGGGCGAGCCCCGTTCGGGCAACCCTCCTATCTTGTGAACATTCATTGGTTCATGTATTCGCCGAACGGCATACTTATTCGCACAAGTCATTCGGGCATTCGCTGTGTTCACTAATACACGATATTAACGCCTAAAAACCAATCTTGACACTCGACCACCGAAGACTTGGCCCATATCCTATCACGGCTAAAATATCTTCTCATGCGTTTCACTTAGGCTTACCACTGGACCTTCTCCAGATCCACCCTGTGTTTCATGTATCCCTTCTCGAACCTGCCACGACATCTACCATCCCAGGTCAATATGCAGACCCCCACCTCCTATCGAAATTGACTCTGCCGACGAGTACGAGATCACGAAGATCCTCGATAGTCGCATTTGCCGGAAGCGATTGGAATACCTAGTGGAGTGGAAGGGATATGAACACACTCCCGACGCTACATCTTGGGAACCCTCTTCGAATGTTACTAATTCTGCTCACAGACTCACCTAATTTCACGCGAAGTACCCCCAGAAACCCAAGGCTTAGACGTTTACCAAACCCCAAGAAAACGACACTCTGTTCACCTTTTACCTATAGATTCAACTCCCTTAATCAATCTCCTCTCAATCCTCACCCAACTCCCTTCGACTTATTCTACTCCTGCAACCGACACCTCGTCAGACACTCCGAGCTCCCCATCAACCTCTTCGCTCCCCCCTCGATGGCTAGTAAGAGTACCCAAGGGTTGTGCATCATGCTTAGCCATTGTCCTGACCATACCCCTTGCTATCCATGCCCTCTTACCTTCCCAATCAGGAGCGAAGCAGATGCGCAGTCGCCTCACTGTGACAGGCTCTGCAGCTTTCGCTGACCCAGGCATACCCCCGGCCGACTGCGAATCAGAGCAGGGGACTTCGCCGAATGCATCACCGAGTTAGCATAGTCGTCACAAGAATACATGAGAAAACCATACCTTCCGGGTCCTTCCTAGTCGCCTCCCTTCCTTCGCACCCCTTCGACGTCAGTGTAAATATCGGAGCCGGAGTCGAATCGATATCCGCTTCTGCGGGTACCGGTTCCAACGTCGATGCCGAAGCTTCTAACCACACCCTCGCTTTCTGGATCTCCTTCGCCAGCTCGTCTACTTCGGACCGTCTTTTGAACGTTTGGTTGATCACCTCCTTGGCCTGCAGCATTTTCTGAAGCTCCTCCTAGACCTCATCATTGAGCGAACGAAAGCTAATAAAGAAAAAGACCGGTACTCACTTGAACTCCTGCCGCATCAATCAACCACTGCTCCACATCCCCTCGTGACTCTCCCCGAAGCTCCGGCCTAACCCTTGACACGACCTGCGATCGATCGAGGAGAACTGAGTACCCAGGTGTCATCATAGGGGCAGTACGCTTGGCTGGGGTGCTTAGATGGGTCCCATAACCCTGTTCCGCACCGCGTTTTTAAACAAAAAAAGAAGTCGTGCACAGGCCATGCAGCTACGCAGGGCCCAGACTTCAGAGATCCCATCGGGGAACCCATTACGTCTTTAACGGTTCCGCCCCACCATAGGATGCAGCATCATTGGACTCCAAAGCTAGGAGGGGGGTACTGTCATGACCTGTCTATTTCTCTTACCCCACTGTCTCTATGTTCCCCCTCGTCACTCCCTAGCATCTTCGCCAGAGTTCGCCGCACCCTCCGACCACTCCCCCTCTACGTCCACTCTACCCACTATTCGCCCCATTCTCTGAACCGCTATTCGCTGCTCGCGCATTTCGCCAGCAGGCACACCATCAAAAAAACGATCAATACCATTTACCTGGCAAGATGGTTCATCACTAACCCCATCACCTTCTTAATCCAACCCCTTTGGGTGTTCATATGGCCAAAGTGTGTTCACAGGACGTCCCTTCCGTAGGTCGTGCGGGATCAACCCAGTAGACCAAGAGTCCGTGCAGGGTAGCATGTATGCGGGTCCCAAGACATGGTTTTGTACATGAATGCCTTCACCACCTTTACTCTCTGTCATTTCATGTTCGCACCCTTCCCTCACTCTATTGTATGTTTATTCCATCTACTTAGTATCATGGCTGCGCACCCCTATCCAACCCTGACTTGTGACGGCCTCTTTCCTATTCGCTGATACCTTACGAGCATTCGATATAAGTAGTTTACATTCACATGTATATTCCCCAGTTCAATTATCATACGTTGTTCATCTTGTGCAAATTTGACCTCGCTGTGATCATCGTCTTGAGCCTTCTCTTTGGAGATTTCTATCTTCGACCAGCAGAGGACTGAGGCATCACTGGTGAGTTCTCATACTTCATCTTCGTTACCTTAGCCTTCGAACTATTCTCTGTGCTGTTGGCGAAGGGCTCCGAAGGAGCACCTTCGCCGGCGAAGGGATTGTCAAAACTTAGACAGCCCTTCCGTGAGACCTTGCACGTTACATCGTCAAGTACCATGGGATATTTCGCTACGACTGTAGATAGGGTGAGCCCCGTTCGGGCAACCCTCTTATCTTGTGGACATTTATTGGTTCACCTATTCGCCGAACGGCATACTTATTCGCACAAGTCATTCAGGCATTTGCTGTGTTCACTAATACACGATATTAACGCCTAAAAACCAATCTTGACAGGTTGCTATGATGCAAGTCATGTGCCAGCTGGGTTTGAATTGCACAGGCTTGTGTAAGCGGTAGAGGACACATTCAGTCTCAGTGGCTGAGTTTGAGTAAGCCAAGGTACCGGAGTTGTAGGTGCTTGAGTGCCTGCAACTCCGAGTTCACGGTTCATGGGAAGCTCCGGTCGGAGTTTGAAACTGAGCGGCTGGCAGAGTTGTGGACCTGCATGGGTTCATAACTCTGCCTGACAGAATAAGGAGTTTTTGAGCCAGGGAAGCCAAGTTAAATGGCAAAAAAATAAAATGAAATTCAAGGAATATTTGAATAGAATTCTCCCAACAATAGCCACATGTATTAGCTACTATCAGCTGGGAAAACAAGGTTTTAAAGCGATTTGTATCCTTTTTTCATGAGGCTTGTTGTTAGCAACGGTTCCCACACAGTTATCCCCCCTTCAAATATTCCTACACCTAGTTATAACGAGTGAACTCGGTCATCTTCAAATTGAACACGAATCCGCCCCCTGAAGGCCCAGCGCTACTGGTACGAGGATCGCGCATAACGGATGGTGTGGCAGCAAGGGTCGTGTGAGAGGTGCGAGCATTATAGGCTGGGCGAGGATGGAGAGACGATGCAGAGGAGGCATGGTAGGACTCAACTTCCCCTCGAGCGAGAGCTTCCCGCTGTTCAATAAGTTGAGTGGCTGTCGGTTGCCATAATACTACTTGTTTTTTGTTGGAGTCAGAGCCATCGCGGCAGTGGTCAAAGGGAGAGGTATCCCTGGACCTTTTGAGAGCATCCTGCTCGGTCGATGAGTGGAAGGCATTGGCGACACGAGCTGTAAGCGTAATGCTGCTCTCGGTGTTATAGCCCTTTTTGAGGACCTCGTTGTGCAGCGTCCCATGCAGCGCTGACACAAACCATCTCCGGAAGGTGTAGTGGTCTGGCGGCTGTATCATCCACACTGCGTATTTTGTGAGCTCATTCAGCATCTCCTGAACAGTTTTTGTGCCCTGCATGACCGCGTCTAATTTATTCGATGCGTGGTGGTGTGCAGGAACCTTTTTTGAAGGCCCTGCATCACTGTTTCCAGGGTCCAACTGCAGACCTGGCGATTGAAGTGTTCTACATTTCGAAGGAACCGTTCCTGGGCTTCGCCGGTCAGGCGAGTGCCCACGTAGCTGACCTGCATGTCAATGCTGGTTGGCCCTAGGAGGCAGTTCATTTTCAGCCATCATAAGATGGCTGTGACGAAGATTTCAAACTCTTCGAGGTCAGATCCCCCAGTGTATGGCTCGGGGTGAGCCAGCTTTACACCGGCTTTTGCAAGCACAGACTTCTCCGGGTCTGTGTCCATGACGTCTGCCAACGCCACGCGGATCATCCCTGTGATCCCGTTGTACAGCTCCAGCAGTACGATGTCAGCCTGATCCGGTATGCCCTCTGTTGGGGCCATGGATCGCTCGTGCAGCTGTGACGCCGCGTGGGGCAGGCTGTTGTATGCCCTGACCGGCCCCGGTGTCATGACGTGTTTATTTCCCATACTCAGATGCTCTGTTCTCCCATTTCTCACTCCACCTCCGTGTTCATTCCGATCACCCTTGCCCTGTTTGGCAATCAATCTTCGCTGTTCGTGCCATTTACCATAGCCACGCCGTCAAAGCACGATCGACGTCTTTGGACTGACTTGGCAGTCATCGCTGGGCCTATCACCTCCTCTGCTCAACCCTCTTTCAATGGTGTTCCTATGATCGGATTGTCATGACTTGTGTATTTCCTGCACCTTGTTATCCCCATTTCCCCTTTCGCCACTCCTCCCCTGTGTTCGCCCGGCTTCGCCCTCCACCTCGACCACTCCTCCCCTATGTCATCTCCATTCGCCCTTCCTCACATTTCGCTGAACAGCCATTTGCTGCTCACATCATTCGCCAGCAGGCACACCATCAAATCACAATCGACATCCCTACCCAGCATGATGGCTCATCAGTAGCTCCATCAGCTTCTCGATCCAACCCCCTTTTGGTGTTCATATGAGCAGGGTGCGTTCGCAGGACGTTCTACCCGTAGGTCGTGTGGGATCAACCCAGTAGATGAAGAACCCATTCAGGGTGGTGTATATGCGGGCCCCAAGACATGATTTCGTACATAGGTGCCTTCGCCACCTTTACTCTCCGTCGTTTCATGTTCGCACTCTTCCCTCACTCTATTGTATGTTTATTCCATCTACTTAGTATCATGACTGCGCACCCCTATCCAACCCTGACTCACGACGGCCTCTTTCCTATTCGCTGATACCTTATGAGCATTCAATATAAGTAGTTTACATTCACATGTATATTCTCCAGTTCAATTATCATACATTGTCCATCTTGTGCAAACTTGGCCTCACTGTGATCATCGTCTTGAGCCTTCTCCTGGAGATTTCTATCTTCGACCAGAAGAGGACTTAGGCATCACTGGTGAGTTCTCGTACTTCATCTTCATTACCTTAGCCTTTGAACTATTTTCTGTGCTGACGGTGAAGGGATTGTCGCTACTTAGACAACCCTTCCGTGACACCTTGTACGTTACATCGTCAAGTGCCATGGGCTATTTCTGTTGGGTGCATTTATGCTCCTGCACCAAAATCAAGCCAAATATATTCCACCATTCATATTTCTTTTGATTTTGACTTGAAACCATGCTGACATTCATTCTATGATTTGTCAAATTTTTCTTTGATTTTTCAAAGCTGTATTTCTACTTTTCATGTTCTGTCCAACCGACCCTTTGTGGGTGGTTGTGGACAAGTTTCCTTTTTGAGCTGCGGCTGTTCACTGCCGTGCTACGTTCTATGGGCGCTTAGCATGGCACACCGTGGCACCACGGGCGCTAAAGTGCCGGCTAGTAGTACATGCGCATGAGACACATTTCCCTCCTCTCTCAGTGACAACTAAATTCACTGAGAGAGGCAAGTAAATTAGTCTTGTTTCTTTTTGATTTGTTGACCTAGAAATCCCATAGTGAATTAATTTCTAGTCTTCTTTTGAGCACCAAGTCCGAACCTACTGCCTATAATTCCTGTCCTCTACAGGGTTATGGGCCCCGGAGACACTTCACAGAAGCTTTTGGGTGTTGAGAAGCTTGCTACAGATGGAAGTAATTGGCCATTGTGGCGAGTCCTCTCATCAGCTATTTTGAGTCCAAAAATCTACTCAAGCATGTAGAAGGGAGAGTCATTCGACCTCCTGATCCTCCAGTCATGCCCCCAGGCCATATTCTTACAGAAGCTGAGGAAACTCAGATAGATAAGGCTGAGGAGAAGCTGGAGAGATATCTTGCTAGAGAAGGCCAAGCCAAGACCCAAATCATCGTCTCAGTGTCAGAGTCACTAGCTCTGATGCTACAGAAACAAAAGACAGCAAAAGAGACTTGGGATGCACTGGTCAATGAAATGACCAAAAGGCCCAAGATGGTCCTCACCAGCCTGCAGAGACAACTCCATAGTATGAGATGTCCTGAGGATGGAGACTTGAGAGATCATTTGGACAAGGCCCAAGACCTATATGCTCGTCTTAATGAGATGGGAGCCAGAGTTTCTGCAGAAGAATTTATGGACATCATCCTTGCGTCACTTCCACCATCCTATGAGGCAGTCATGAATGCCCTTACCACTTCGCTTGAAGAATGCGGGAGACCATTAGTCCCTGATGACATTATTAGGGTACTAAAGGCTCAGTATGACAGGAAGAAAACACTCCCGCAAGAAGAGCAAGTGTTTATTGGTTCATCTACGAAGAAGGACCAGAAGGGGCAGAAGACGCATACATGCAGTAACTGCAAAAAGCCTGGACATTCTATCGAAAATTGCTGGGCTAAAGGAGGTGGTAAAGAAGGTCAAGGACCATGTCAGAAGAACAAAGCCAAAGGCAAAAAGAGGAAGAAGGGTAAAGCAAAAGCGAATGTTGCCGAAGAAGAGACCTCTTCTGAGGAAAGTGGTGATGGGCATATTGCCTTCACCAATTTCGACGAGTGCTCTAATTTTAATTCGAGCACATCCTCAGGAGTTGTAGTGATACTCGACACCGGAACGACATCGCATATGACTCCTCATAAACATTTATTGAGGAACTACTGTCAATTCTCACAGCCGAGGACTATCCGAGCAGCCAACAAAGGCACTTTTGATGCCTTCGGCTCTGGACTGCTCGTCTTATCCAATAAGGTTGGAGATAAAACAGTAGAAGTCCTGTTGCAAGACACATACTATGCACCAAAAATTGCTGCTACCCTCATCTCAATCGGTCGGTGCGATGATGCTGGCTACGATATTTGACTAGGTGGCCAGAAATGCACAATATCTAACACTGCTGGAAAGATATTGATGCAAGCACCGAAGGTCAATGGCTTATATCGACTAGATCTACAGTCACCAAGTGCTCAAGCTCATATGTGTTTGTCTGCCATGGAAATTCATCAGAGGATGGGGCACATCTCACAGAGGTCCCTACAACATTTACTTAACCGTGGCATGATATTGGGCATTGAACTGAGCTCCACAGGCGATAGAATTGTCTGTGATGCGTGCATTCAAGCCCAGATTGCACGCAAACCTCTTCCTCAAGAACCCAGAGACTGTACATCAAAATTCGGTGACAGAATTTATTCTGATGTCTGGGGACCTGCAAGGCACCTCACAATCGATAAAAAGTCATATTATGTCTCTTTTATCGATGATTACTCAAGGGAATCAGTGATCTATCTCATGGCGAACAAATCAGAAGCATTCTCAAAATACAAACTCTAGGAGGCTCTAATGCTTCGACAGAGAAATGTGCACATCAAGGCACTTGTTTCTGACCGAGGGGGCGAGTATACGAGCTCTGAATTTGAACAGCACCTGGCCAAACAAGGCACGAAGCATCGGTTGACAGTACACGACACACCAGAGTCTAATGGTGTTGCCAAACATCTAAACCGAACTCTCACTGAGAGAACTCGTGCCATGCTATTCAAATCAGGCCTTCCTAAGATATTGTGGGGCTATGCGATACAGCATGCCAATTATCTTAGGAACAGGACACATACAAGAGCTCTACTGGATAAAACACCTTACGAAATGATTCACCATGACAAGCCGAATCTCAAAGACATTCATATGTGGGGAGCCGAAGTCTATGTTAAGGTCAATCAGGGAGATAAATTGGCAGCTCGTGCCAAGAGAGCTCGGTGGATAGGAATTTCTGCGCAGAGCCATGGTCATTATGTTTATTGGCCTGACTCTCACAAAGTTTCTGTCAAGTGAAACATTGTGTTTGATTCAGAGATGAAGAAGGGAAAAGTCCCAATCATTTCTATTGAGGAATCCAAGCTACCTACGTCTAGAGAGGAGAAGAAGGCCATTCCGGCATCAGTGCCTGTGCCCGGTTGCTTAGTCAGTGAAGAGGCAAAGATCGAAGAAATTGATGAAAGCGCACCAGAGGAATATCTTGAAGAGCTGCAACCTATTCAGGGAGTTGATGACAGACCTAGAGAAGCTGAACCTATAAGGAGAAGCGAAAGGATTCATCAACAACAAGTGCAGCTGGCCCCAACAGGTCCCGTAACAAGATCTCAAACTCAGAGACAAGCTGGCACACATATGACTACGCTAGCTTATGAGGACGTTGAGGAATGTAAAGAAGATCTATTCGACCAAGAATTATCCTCGGATATTGATGGCATCAATAGTTATGAGTTTGCCATCAGTGCGTTTCCAACCGATGGTCAAAACAATGACAAGGCGCCGGATTTGAGTCAAATTGAACCTAGCAATGCAGACGAAGCTCTGAATAATCCTATGTGGAAGAAATCAATGGACAAAGAGTACGAGGCCCTAATCGACAAGGGAGTGTGGGAACGCGCCAAACCACCTCCTGAAGCCAATATTGTCGGTAATAAATTTTGGATTAAGATGTTAATTAGTGCCTTTCAACGAATAGAATCTATTTCTCAGTGACTGGAACCACTGTGTTCGCCCCTCTTCTGTGTGCTGACTAAGCCTTTCAAGGCGCATCCAGCACTGATGAATGAGAGTCACGTGACCATGTCGACAGAAGAATGGTGTCGATCCAAGGGATAACCAAATCAAAAGCGTTCGCTTTTAAGGTAGTATAGAGTAAACAGTGATAGTAGACCCTCGACGAAGATTTGGAATAAACTATCAAGATCTGAGCTCTGTAGCTATCAAACAAGACTACAGTAATTTCAGGAGGCAGAATAATCGATTCTGGATGATTTCGTTCATACATTTGTACTAGCTATTTATACTATGTTGATAGTAACTACTAGTGTTCAAGATATTAGACAGATGGGTCGAAAAGCTGTTTGTAGCTAAGGGGTGACTAATTTATAGTCATAAAGTCATGGGGTGATGGGGATGGTGTTAGGATTGTCTGGGCTTTGGAATAGAGATCTGTACCTAGTATACAAAGCCCCTGTCCACATGATGTTAAGATAGTAGTCAGTCAGACATGTCATGGGGTTCAAATAGAAAAATGGAGCTGAATTTACCCTGCCCAGCATAAATGCTGGGCTTGGAGATGGGGCTGCTGTCTCTGTGCCCTTTCTGTGGGGCAGCTAATTGAGTATGTGTACTGTGGATGACATTCTCAGGTCACTCCACAGCACCCTATATTCCTGCGCAGTCTATTGTCCTCTGCGGCGTTTGGTGCCTGCACCCCTCGGTACCTATGGCCTGGCGCCTGTCGACGTCATGGCCGATGCCATCACTCGATAGGCACGCCGTCCCTGATCGACCACACGTGGTCGATGCTTGAACTTCTGTACATTACCCGATCTATGGGTAATATAGCATGTCATAAATTCGTGTGATTGTCATCTGCGCCGACGTCTATCATAAATGTCATTTCTGTTTCTTTTTTGATCTTTTTCTTTTCTTTTCTTTCTTTATTAGTTTCTTTTATATATAAATGATTTGAAATGGGATAGTTGCGTTTATCACAACAATAAATGGGTCTACCTTTGGAAGCGTAATCCAGAAGGGAAACCAATAATGCCTAAATCGAGAATGGTCGCCCAAGGCTTCACACAGAAGTTTGGAGTCAACTATGATGAGACATACTCACCTGTTGCTCGGTTATCCTCCCTACGGATCATATGCGCCATTGCTGCTAGGAATGACTGGCCTATTCATCAAATGGACATGGACTATGCATACCTCAATGCTACGTTGCCTGAACCTATTTACATGAAGCAGCCGTATGGTTATGAGTCCGGAGACAAAGACGAAGTGCTACTTTTGAAGAAAGCACTCTATGGCCTCAAACAATCTGGAAGGGAATGGTACAAACATCTAAGTGGTGAATTCCACAAGTTAGGATTCACTACATCAGCCACAGATGGGGCTGTATTTTATAGACGTGGCGGAAAGGGGCATGTGATTATTGCAACAGCTGTGGACGACCTCACCATCACAGCTGAGAATCAGTCAGTCCTGGATGAAGTCAAACAAGATCTTGCTCAGGTCTTCAGTATGAAAGATATAGGCGAGATTCATTGGCTATTGAACCTCAAAATCGAAAGAGACTGGCAGAAGAAAACCATTGCAATTTCACAACCCGCATACATCGAGAAGATCATCAAAAAATTCAATCTCGAAGATGCGAAGACTTATTCTACGCCTCTTGATCCAGCCGTTAAATTATCTAAAGACCAATGTCCTTCTACAGAGAGAGGCAAGAAAGCCATGTCGAAGTTTCCATACAGGCAAGCCATAGGATCACTGATGTGGGCAGCTGTAGCCACTCAACCTGACATTGCATTTGCGGTGTCATTGCTCTCACATTCCTCGAAAATCCAGGTGGCACACATTGGAATGCAGTTAAACGTGTCTTCAAATATTTGAAAGGCACGAAGCATTACAAACTCACACTTGGAAGAAATTGAGACGGCTTGATGGGGTATTCAGATGCGGATTGGGGTTCACAGAGTCATAGGCGTTCATATTCGGCATATTTATTTCAGATTGATGGGGGCACTGTTTCATGGAGTTGCCAGAAACAATTGATAGTAGCCCTCTCATCAACTGAAGCCGAATTCGTTGCCCTGACCCATGCGGGCAAAGAGGCTCTTTGGATGCACCATTTTATTTATGAAATATTCCAACCGCTGAACAGACCCATCCAAGTTTATTCAGACAATCAATCAGCCATTGCAATCACGTATGGCACTCAACAACACACGAGAACCAAGCATTTCGACATCAGATTATATTTCCTTCGAGATATGATCAAAAATCAAGAAGCCAAGCTCGTTTATTTGCCAACAGAACAAATGTTGGCAGATATTCTCACTAAAGGACTTTCCAGTCCCAGAGTGAAGATCCTCAATGAGAAACTTGGAATATATTAGGCTTGAGGGGGCCTGTTGGGTGCATTTATGCTCCTGCACCAAACTCAAGCCAAATAGATTCCACCATTCGTATTTCTTTTGATTTTGACTTGAAACCATGCTGACATTCATTCTATGATTTGTCAAATTTTTCTTTGATTTTTCAAAGCTGTATTTTTACTTCTTTTCATGTTCTGTCCAACCGACCTTTTGTGGGTGGTTGTGGACAAGTTTCCTTTTTGAGCTGCGGCTGTTCACTACCGTGCTACGTTCTATGGGCGCTTAGCATGGCACACCGTGGCACCACGGGCGCTAAAGCGCCGGCTAGTAGTACATGCGCATGAGACACATTTCCCTCCTCTCTCAGTGGCAACTAAATTCACTGAGAGAGGCAAGTAAATTAGCCTTGTTTTTTTTCGATTTGTTGACCTAGGAATCCTGTAGTGAATTAATTTCTAGGTAGTGTATAATATACTTACAGTGACAACTAAATTCACTGAGAGAGTGAATTAATTTCTAGTCTTCTTTTGAGCACCAAGTCCGAACCTACTGCCTATAATTCCTGTCCTCTACAATTTCGCTACAACTGTAGATAGGGCGAGCTCTGCTCGGGCAGCCCTCTTATCTTGTGAACATTTATTGGTTCACCTATTCACCGAACAGCATACTTATTCGCACAAGTTATTCGGGCATTTGCTGTGTTCACTAATACACAATATTAACACCTAAAAACCAATCTTGACACCCAGGCCTGGGTCAGGCTTGGGATTGGGAGCATTTTGTGCCTGGTGTCCCCTATCAGCCCCGTGTTGCGGATCGGCAGCCTGATGTTGTAGGCTGCACGCGCTTGTTGTGCATCCTGCATGGCTCGCGTGAGCTGTTCATCAGGCTGCTGAGCGGCGTGGCTTTGGGCCACCGCTTCCTCAGCATTCTTCGCCAGCAGCTCGAGGGCCCGCATATGGCGGCGTGCGGCTGCAGCCTCTTTTCGCTGCCAGTGCGCGGCTTCGAGCTCTAAGCTCTCAGTTGTGGTCTCAGAGTCAGGCTCTGAGGCGACTTGCTCTCTGACGATCTGTTGGATCGTCTTCCGGCTGTCGGTTGGGACCACCGGCTCTTCTTGTGGTTCATTTGTGAACCGCACGTCCTGTTCTACTGGGACGGCTGGCGGTGGTATTCACTGCCTGTCCAGTTCCTTTCGTCACAGGTCTTCCACGTCATGACCGCATTCGCTAGCTGCTGACTGTCATGAGCTTTGACGTGGTGCTTCGCGTTCCCCGCGTGAGCAGAGGGCCGTCTGTGTTAGCAACTCAGGGGCTATGGCAGGGAAGGTTCGGTTGAGTTCTTAGAAAGCTAGAATCAAATACACTCTCTCAGTGAATTTATTGTCACTGTTATATTAATACAATACCTAGAATCAAATACACTACATGATTTTCAGTCAACATGCTAGGTAAATATGAAAGATACTACTCGCCTCTCTCAGTGAATTTATTGTCACTGGGAGAGGAGTATTATTCTGTCTCAGAGAGCATATACGTGCACCCGGCCCTTTAGCGCCCAAGGGCTCGCGCGTCGAAGTCATTTCAAACTCCGCTGGGTGCAGCCGCCTGTGAAAATAGAAATAACAGAATGAAATGGAGAGGTAGAGAGTGACTAGAAAATTTCGAAAATAAGCAGAGAAGTGAATGCATGGTACAAGAACAATATGAGAAGAGATTGAAACACCATACAATAAATCAAACATATTATGCTTGATTTTGGTGCAGGAGCATAAATGCACCCAACAGTCTGGACATTCTCCAGCATGGCTGCATCTTGCAGCCTGATCTCCTTGGCTTGGTGGAGTTCTTTGCTGATCTCCATGATGGTGGTGGCAATGTTGTCAAGCTGCGATGCTAGCTGATCATGCTTGTGGCGCGTGAGGGCACTCTGGTGCAGCGCATCCTGCATCTGCTTGTTCAGTGCCTCTGCCATCTCATTGTCGATGGCGTGAGTTCTTGAGCTCTTGCGACTTGAGCTCGAGTATTCTGAGCCCTGACCGTCGTTTGGGGCTCGCCTTTTTTGCCTTTGTCCTCCTTCGGGGACGATCGTCGTCGCTCTGCTTCATGAGCGGCAGTTCAAGTCGTGGCTTTGTGCCCGTCTCGATGTTGATGCTCTGCTGTCTGACGATGGTGAGACCTCTCTGCCTTTTCCTTTGTCTCTGGGCAGAGGGGATTGGGGGGTGGCACCGGTTTGTCGCCCAGCAGCATCTCGTCCTCGACCACACTCGGGGAGACATGGTTGGGGTTTTCCTCGTCCTCTATTGGAGGGACGAGGGCGGTGAGATCTACGATCTCTCCGTCTTCTGGTGCCCTGGTCCAGGGTAGCGTCAGCCATCGTGTCACTGGGCTGCGCCTGTCCATCTGCCATGTTTTCCAGCTCACGGCCTATCTGCTCGATCCTCACATTGGTGTGTCCGATTCGCTGGGTTGCTTCATGCAGCTGGTTATTCAGCCACACTGTTACCATTGTTTCATCGGCAGTGTTTGTCCTTGAGCTCTTTCGACTCAAGCTCAAGTATTCCGAGTCCTGACTGTTGTCAGGTGCTTGTCGTTTTTGACGTTGTTCCTTAGGAGGAACAGCAGTTATCCGATCCTTCAGCCAGGGGGCTGTGTTGCAGTTCTTTACTTGTCGCGATGTCCAGTCAGATGCTGAGCCTTTGTCGTTGCTTAAAGGGGATTTGGCTCAATCTTTGCCCTTGTCAAGAGGCAGGGAGAGTGGGATGGGGATTGTGACTTGTCCCCATCCTGTTCATCTGCTTCGTCCATGCTCGGTGACGCATTGTCAAAGGTGTCTACATCCCCTTGTGCTAGGACAGGTGCAGCAAGGTCTATGACTTCGCCGTCTTCTACTTCCTTGGGCTCTGAGCCTAAGGTAGCATCAGCCATGGTATCACTAGGCTGCGCCGGGGTTTTGTTGCATGAACTACTTGATCGTGTCGTTCAACTGGGTGGGTACATTGCAGGCACACAGCTGAATGTAGTATGCTGTACTATGTTCATTTTATGACAATTTTCTAATCGTCAGCACAGCGATCTTGTCTAAGATGCTGCAGGAACCACTCTTCAACTGTTTGCTGGACAAACAGTTGCTGGAAGTTCAAAATGTGTAAGAGGTGTGGCTTATCACTTGTCACTGGAGGCATATAAAACTTTTCTGGTCTGAAAAACTGTTCAAAAAACTGTAAAGATATTCCACAATTTTTTAGTGTTTTTAATGTAAAAAAACTTTAACAAAATTTTGTGTTTTTGTTAAAATTTGTTGAGCAAGAAAATTGTAAAAAAGTTTAAAGTTTTTTTCAGGGTTTTTTTAATAAGTTTCTTTGTGAAATCACAAAGAAACCCATAAAAAACCCTGCAAAAACTTTAAATCGTTTTTACAATTTTCTTGCTTGATAAATTCTAACAAAACCACAAAATTTTATTATAGTTTTTTCACATAAAAAACACTAAAAATATTTGGAAAATCTTTACAGTTTTTTGAACAGTTTTTCAGACCAGAAAATCCTTAGATGTCTCCAGTGTGTGTTATCACAAGGTAGTAGAACTCAACCAATCTGTGGTGATTCTAATACAATGTAGTGATGGTTTACAAGTAAGGTTAAGCTGGAGGGTTCCCATGCAAGAACTATACAGTGGGTCTGTGAGGACCCACTGGCCCTATCTAAGCTACTGAGTATTATGTATTGCCTCGTGGCAATACAGGTAAATATGTGTATTTACACTTAATCTCAGCTCTGAGCTTGAACCCCACATAGCTCACTCCTTAGTCCATCAGCCCTAAGTCCCCTGGTGCACACGCACTCACACAAGCTCACACCACTCCACCACATACCAGCACCCCAATCAGAGGGCAGCCCACCAGAAGCGCCTTCTGGCACCCACCGGCCCCTGGGTCTAAACCTCGCCACCCTCACCACCAATCATGCAGCCACCCATGCACACAACAGACACAAGCAACACCCCCCTCACAAGCACACCAGGAACCTGCCTCAAAAGCACCACCAGCCACCCCCGCCCACCAGAACCCATCACCAACCACAACCTGCACAGAGACCAACCCCAGCCCCACGGCCCCAGCCTCAACCCACCATCCCAGCCACAAGCACAGCAGCATTGGCAAGCGCAGCCGCAATTGGAACCACACCATCGACCACAGCAGCAGCTGCAACACAACTCCAGCCAGCAGCAGTCTAGCCGTTCAGCAATGGATCTCAATGTGCAAATTGCAGTGCTGATGGCTGATAAAAAACAACTCATGATGCATGCACAGCCTCACCTGGCCGAACCCCAATCCCTTGTTGCCACAGAAGAAGCTGTCCAAACCACCAGGCTCGCAGCCATTGAGGCTGCCACATGCAGTGGAGAGGAGAAACGCTCCCTCCCTGAAATTGTCCCAGGATTCAAACTGAGCACGCTGAACATATGTGATTCCACCCCAACTTTCATATTCACACATACCCCCCCACTTCCTCCCACTGCTATGCAGCAGAGCTGGCGATAGGCCAGTCCTTCCATAGGCAATAGGCCAATAACCCTCATGGCAATAGGCCAGCTGCCACCAGCAATAGGCTGAGCAGTCACTTGGAATGTGCCAGCAATCCTTGGAAATAGGCCAAAGGGCTAGCACTTCAGTGACAAGTCGCTGATAGCGACCAGTCACACACATCACACCCCATCCAAACACTCCATAGCACATGATTATTGGCACAGCTAACATCAGCCATCCACCCCCTGCCGTCCCACCCAGAGTAGACGAAGCCTTCAAAACCTTCCGCTACATCCTGTACACCGCACTTTCCACCTCCACATGCCTAAAGGCAGATAGGGGTGAGGAAGAGTACACATTCAATACCCAAGGTGGCATCATGCTGAAAGGGCTGGACAAGCGGAGTGAGAAGTGCATTCTAATGGTTGACTGGCTCACAGCGTCCAAAACCACAATAGAAAGAACACACTTCTACTTGGGGCATAAAGAGTGAACGCACAATGCCATTGTAATGGATCTGGCATGCTCTCACTCCTGGAATGTCGCAGTTGAATATGACATACAACAGTGGGAAGCGGTAGCTCGCAACCCATCACACAACCTATCAGCACTAGACTCATGGTCATAGTGAACAGATTACCCCTGCTAGCAACACCAACACCCCCTTCCATGCACCAGTCACCTGCGCTACACCCGCTGCTGCGCAAACGTCCCGTTCCAATGGAGCACCTAGAACATCAGTGTCAGGGACCACCCGTTCTTCCTTTTATTTCCTTTTATTTCCCTTCCTCACATCTCCTTCATTGTATCCGCCCCTACTCCTTCCTCCATCACTGCCGGTTGTGTTGGCTCACTTATGTCATTGTGTAGCAGCTATATAGTTCATCGCTGAGGTAAGGAGATCCTCACCCTGTTCTCTTTGGATCTCCTCTACCCCAGGTGTGCTGTCCCACATTTACCTGCTCACTGTTGACTCATTATATACTGCTTTGGATCTCCTCTACCTCAGGTGCCGCTCTAGGGAGTAGAGCACCTATTAGAGTCACCCCCTGAGGACCGATGGTTCGGATTGGGCGTACCAAACGTGATGGGTTCCGTGTTGCATACGTTGCTTCTGTGACGTCCCTCTTCCTCCTCGAAGACCGACAGCCTGGCTGGAGATTGCGCGGACCGAACGTGGAAGGATCCCACGTTGCGTTAGTAGCTGCCACCATGTCTTCTTCGAGGCCTTTCCCTCGTGTTCTGCGAGAGAGTGCACCGTCCACTGCACGATGCAAGATGACACTATAAACCGCCAAAGCTCAGTCCTGATGATATGATGCCAAGGCAGGGTGCACTGCCCACTGGAGGCCACGGCGACACCATAAACCCTGTTTACCCCACATCTTAATTGTGAACTACCTACTATTCGATGTACTGGCGTCCACTACACACCACAACTACCCCACGATGCTACTCTCCACTCCAATCCACCCTTCAGACCCCCAATTCCACGTCCCTACCTTCGACCACCTTCATGTCCCTCCTATCCAAATCCCTATCCATGACACGAATCCTCCTTGTGTTTCCCATCTCAGTTCTTTAATTTATATTCTGTTTGACAAAGGAAATAACATGGGTCAGATAAGGGAGGGCATGCAGGAGCTATCAGATGTACCACGATGACTCCAACTCTGAGACGGTCTCCTGAGCCATAAGCAATGCCAACACGCTCTCACTAGTCCGCCGCAGCAACAGCAAGATGCAAGTGACGCACCCCCGTTGTGGATATGAACGGTGATGCAGTGTGCTGCCAACAAGAAGACAAGACAGCTTGGACAAATTGACACTGTCATCCACAACCATCGACTACGGTCCGTGTCAAAGGCGGAGGTGGAATCGGATTCATGCTGGGGGTGAC
This sequence comes from Gautieria morchelliformis, assembly GCA_015179125.1. Classification (NCBI taxonomy): domain Eukaryota; kingdom Fungi; phylum Basidiomycota; class Agaricomycetes; order Gomphales; family Gomphaceae; genus Gautieria; species Gautieria morchelliformis. Next base: position 117,575 of record WHVA01000074.1, read on the forward strand.
GGAGACTAGCGCGCCTCAATGGGAGTGATACGTGACGTGGTGCTACGATGAACCGCCGTCGAGTATGATGACGACCACCCACTCGTTCTATGCCAACATCAGGAGCGCTGACATCTCTGACGCCTTCTGGACGTCGCATGAGCCGCACCCAGCCTCCAAATCATTCCAGACGGTGGCAACAGCTCTGCATGCTCTAGCACACATGCGCCCACCCATGAAGACCGCCTTACACTCTCCAGCAACAGTGCTGACAAAGGATGACCTGGGAACAATCGGATGTATGGTGGCGAGACATGTGGCGGTGCAAAGGGAATGTCATCGAGGTGGTGGAGTCCAGGCATAACTGTGCCATGTTCGACAGACCCGAGACACTGGAGTGGCTCCCTTGGCCAATGCCCAGCTCGTTTGCACATCACGGCGTGCAGCGAGTTGCCAGTGGTGATGTGCCACCAGCCATCTGCTCTACCGCCTGGCCCAACGTACTACTGCTAAGCCATGGGAGCTTAGCATGCACCCATGTGGATGTGCATGGTCGAACCCCCGGTCATACGTCCGTCCCTCGATGATGGACCGCACCTCCTTCTCAAACTTCAGGAGCCAGCCCGTGCCCGCACTAGGACAGCGGTTCCTGAGCTAGGGTGGTGGATAGGGTGCATCAGGATGACACACCATAGATGGGGTGTGAGAGCCGAGACGACGCTGTCCATGTCATCCGTGCCCACTGCCACAGCCCTGGAAGCTGAGGGAAGCTGAGGACGCCGTCGAGGAGGCACCAGCCATGGAGTGCGATGACCTGCCACATAGCCGAGACGACGCTATCCACGTCGTCTGTGCCCACTGCGATCCTTGCCACAGCCCTGGAAGCTGAGGACACCATCGAGGAGGCACCGGCCATGGAGTGCTACAACCCGCCACATGCTGAAGACAAGCATCCCCGACCCACAGGCCCTCAGAGCTGCAGGCATGACTGTGCCGCCGTGCATGTGCGCACTCACCTCCACGCACAGGCACACGTGCACCTGCCCAGCCGTGTCCTGAGCAACGGTCCCGGCGTCAGCAAGTGCATGGCCAGTGCCAACATCCCTATGGGCCCACAGGACACTGCGAGCACCCCACGGGCTCTAGTGGCCTCACAACACCAGCAGCAGCCTGGGCCCCTGCAGCCGCGCACAGCCCCCCACTAGCTGCAGCCCACCCCAATGAAATCATGAAAGCAAGGCATTGTACGGGCATGCCACATGACGGACCAGGAGTCGAGGAGGGCGACAGAGCACCCTTGCTGCACATCGTCTCAGCCTTCCCGCTCCCACACAACGTCGTGCAGCGTCGAAGGCAGCTGCCACGGAGGCATGCTCAGATGAATCCAGAGGTCGCATTACCTAATGTCAGTGTCGGTGCACGCGTGGGTGCCGCGTACGTGCGCCAGCAGCATGATGGCAACTGTCATGACGTGTTTATTTCTCATACTCAGATGCTCTGTTCTCCCATTTCCCACTCCACCTCCGTGTTCGGCAACCGATTCTCGCTGTTCGCGCCAATTATTATAGCCACGCCGTCAATGCACGATCGACATCTTTGGGCTGACTTGGCAGTCATCGCTGGGCCTATTACCTCCTCTGCTCAACCCTCTTTCGATGGTATTCTGATAATTGGATTATCATGACTTGTGTATTTCCTGCACCTTGTTACCCCCATTTCCCCTTTCACCACTCCTCCTCCGTGTTCGCTCGGCTTCTCCCTCCATCTCGACCACTCCTCCCCTCCATCATCTCCGTTCACCCTTCCTCGCATTTCGCCGAACAGCCATTCGCTGCTCACATCATTTGCCAGCAGGGCGATGGTAACGGGCGCGAATCAGCAAACATCGGTTGCTGAACATGACAATGGCGATCGGAACGAACACGGAAATGGGGTGAGAAATGTGTCATGACGCGTTTATTTCTCATATTCAGGTGCTCTGTCCTACCATTTGTCACTCCAACTCCGTGTTCGTTCCGATCGCCATTGTCATGTTCGGCAACCAATTCCCGCTGTTCGCAACAATGACCATGGTTATGCCGTCAACAAGCGATCGACGTCCTCGGACTAACTTAGCAGTCATTGTTGGGCCTATCACCTCCTCTGCTCGACCCCCTTCCGATGGTGTTCTGACAATCGGATTGTCATGACCTATGTATTTCCTGCACCTTGTTACCCCCATTCCCTCGTTCGCTACTCCTCCTCCGTGTTCGCTCGGCTTCGCCCCTCCCTTCGGCCACGCCTCCTCTATGTTCTCTCCGTTCACCCTTCACCACATTTCGCCGAACCGCTATTCACTGCTCGCACATTTCGCCAACAAGGCACACCATCAAACACGATCGATACCATTTACCCGGTGTAATGATTCATCACTAACCCCATCATCTTCTTAAATCCTACCCCTTTGGATTTTCTTATGGCCAAAGTATGTTTGCGGAGCGTTCCTTCCGTAGGTCGTGTGGGATCGACCCAATGGACGAAGAGTCTGTGCAGGATGACATGTATGCGGGTCCCAAGACATGGTTTCATACATAAGTACCTTCGCCACCTTTACTCTCCGTCGTTTCATGTTCGCACCCCTCTCTCACTCTATTGTATGTTTATTCCATCTCCTTAGTATCATGACTGCGCACTCCTATCCAACCCTGACTCATGACGGCCTCTTTTCTATTCGCTGATACCGTACGAGCATTAGATATAAGTAGTTTACATTCGCATGTATATTCCCCAGTATCATGACTGCGCACCTCTATCCAACCCTGACTCGTGATGGCCTCTTTCCTATTCGCTGATACCTTACGAGCATTCGATATAAGTAGTTTGCATTCACATGTATATTCCCCAGTTCAATTATCATACATCGTCCATCCTATACAAACTTGACCTCGCTGTGATCATCGTCTTAAGCCTTCTTTTGAAGATTTCTATCTTCGACCAGCAGAGGACTTAGGCATCACTGGTGAGTTCTCATACTTCATCTTCATTACCCTAGCCTTCGAACTATTTTCTGTGCTGTTGGCGAAGGGCTCCGAAGCAGCACCTTCACCGGCGAAGGGATTGTCACTACTTAGACAGCCCTTCCGTGACACCTTGTATGTTACATCGTCAAGTGCCACGGGCCATTTCGCTACGACTGTAGATAGGGCGAGCCCTGTTCGGGCAACCCTCTTATCTTGTGAACACTCATTGGTTCACGTATTCGCCGAACGGCATACTTATTTGCACAAGCTATTCGGGCATTCGCTGTGTTCACTAATACATGATATTAACGCCTAAAAACCAATCTTGCGTCATGTGCAAAGTTATACGACACACACTCGCTGTCGGTAGGGCCAGGCGCATGGCCCCAATTGCCAGCGTGTTCAGCGGTGCAATGCACGCGAGGCCCCGTACCGACAGACATGCCGCCATGCGCCGGCGTGCCACCTGCTCACGCACACACAAATGTACATGTATGTCCGTCAGCATAGTGGTGGAAACGCCGAGGTTGCAACGGAGCTCACCCTCACGCAGAGGCGGCCGCCGCTCGCAAAACATGCAGTGGCACTCCCGCACCTGGTGGGCCAACGTCACCCAACCACGTGACTTCACTCCACGTGCAGCTCACGCGTACACGGACATGCACAGACACAGTGCCGCGCGACCCTCGTCCCCGCACAGCACCGTTCATCCGAGTCCCCTCGACTGCAAGCGCACCGCTCTCAGCCACCTGTTGACCCGGATCAGCGGCCGGCACCCTCTGTCGACGACGACACTCATGCGGAACCGCAGGGTTCCATGGGCACCCCTGCTACATGTCGCCTCGCCTCACCCCGACATTCTGCCCATCCGGGAGCGGCCGCAGACCCCCCAGACCCCGTGGTGTCGCACAGGCCAGCCCCAGGCATCCACCATGTCAGCCAAGTCCCGAGCTACCACGCATCAAACTTGCGCGTCCGTGTCATCCCACGCACGCTCACGTGCCCTTGCACCCCAGCACACCGCCCTCCCACGGGGCTTCGAAAGGCTGAAGGCGCAGCCAGTATCGCAAGTACCTACCGTGAGCTCTGCCATGGCTCCGGAAAGCATGGAGGGATATCCCGCGCACGCAACGCGCCTACATCATGCCACTCAGGCGGCCTCTCATGGCACCCCCACGCCACATTAACCCCACACCATGCGCCGTTGGATGGGAGTTGCCAGCGCATGCCCTTGCACAGGCCCCCACGGGCCCTCTTCCATGCCGCCATGCCATGTGTGACGCCCCCAGCCTGTGCAGCCGGGTCCGTGGGTTGATGGGCCGGGTACAAGCTGCGAGGGCCCTATGGCGGCAGATGCTGGCTCCGTATGCAGGCTCGGGGTAGCACAAGTCAGGGACCCTGTGCATTGAGGCTGTGGCAACTTAAACGTGCATCGGGGACGACACACCAAAGAGAGGGGGTGGAAGCTACCACTCCCCTCCCAAATGCATCAGACGTGTCCGGCGTATGTGGGATGTGCAGCAGATCTCCCGCAAGCGTGCCCATGTGCCCCCTTTTGGTCCTGGGAATGCAGCAGCGGGTGACCCATGTGAGCAATGGGGTTGTAGCACCGCGCTTACCGCAACGTCCCGGTGGCTTGTGGCTGCTCAACACAGGTGCAGCTTGCTGCAGCTCGGGGACATGGTGCACCGGGTCACGAACGCACCACTGGTCATGGGAGCTGGTGCATGGACCGTGCCTGTGCGCGTCGAACGGCAGCAGGCATAGCATGGGAAAGTGTCGCTGAGTCTCACTTACTCCACACACCCCCGCCCACTCTGCGGTACCAATGGGGACATCCCGACCCGCAACAGCAGCATCCATTACCGATGGCGCTCGGTGCGCCCATGCACAGCTCATGCGAGCTCCATGCAGCTCTCGTGTACGTTTCCATGGTCTCACACACATACCCCATGGATCCAGGTATGAGCACTCCAAGATCGGCGTGAAGACACCCCTGTGTTCCACTGCCTGGGGGGAGGCTGGCACGATACCCATCAGTGTGCAGGCGGGAGGAGCAATGCAAGCCAGGGGTACCATCCTTGTATGCCTGAGCTGGTAGAATCAGGATGGTATTGGACTGGTGGTCCTACGTGCAGACCACACTGCGTCGCCACCAAGACTGATGCGGTGCTGCTCTGGGACTCCCAGCCAACACTGTAGCACCGCTGTGCACGCTTCAGGCCCCCGACCACACACCCTGGAGAGGAGGTGAAAGCGACGATGGCATACACCATGCCCGGTTCCACGCCTGTGCTCGCCCCGTGATGTCCCGCATGTGTTCACATGCTGTCCCATGCAACACCCCATGCACATGTCCCACCATCGCAATGCGGCCGCCCCTCACTCATGCAGCTCGTGCCCACATGCTGCCGACTTCACTGGGCAATGGGAGCTAAGCAGTCCCATAACATGGCCAAGCACGACCACTGTGCCTGTTGCCCTGCTCCACGGACATGCCGCCTGTGATTGTCCACCTGCACTCTGCACGCCTCTGGCCTTGCTATGTCTGCTGCACACCACCACCACACCGCCCACTGCACCCTTCATGCACTGGGCCTGCATGTGCCTCCCCCAAGGCACCCTGCCATGTGCCTATTGTGGCCACACACTGCCCTGCCACTCTCCTTGCCATTCGTGCCCCTTGTACCTCCTCCAACTCCCACCCGTTTCGGATTGCCAAGCGCTGACTTGTCCCTGGAACCTTATGCATCGGGACATCGCATTCTAGAGGGGGGGTGATGTCAGGGGACCACCCGTTCTTCCTTTTATTTCCTTTTATTTCCCTTCCTCACATCTCCTTCATTGTATCTGCCCCTACTCCTTCCTCCATCACTGCCGGTTGTGTTGGCTCGCTTATGTCATTGTGTAGCCGCTATATAGTTCACCACTGAGGTAAGGAGATCCTCACTCTGTTCTCTTTGGATCTCCTCTACCTCAGGTGCCGCTCTAGGGAGTAGAGCACCTGTTAGAGTCACCCTTACAATCAGCAACACAAGCAACCAATACCTGACCAGCTCCTATGCTTTTGATGCGGGCTTGCAGGGCACCTACCAGCAGAATGCAAAGCCGACAAAACCAGCACTGGAAAACTGGCTGCCACTCTTGGGCAGAACACCAAGAATGAGCATGCCTTGCTCACCCCATCAGGCAAGCAGTTCTGCTTTAACTGGGCCAGGTCATCCACCTGCCGGTGGGGTACCACATGCTACAATGCACATGCATCAGCCTCTGCAGCGACGCTGCACATGGTGCCAACCACTGCAAGCCTCACTGCTGATCCATGCCAAGTGGCCACACCACTGTCAGCCCCCAAGGCCACAGATCTCCTGTATAAACTAGGTATGTTTGATGAGTGGAAACGCATAGTAGATGGTATACGAGATGGGTTTGATGTTGATATACATACACCGCCAGCACAAACACATATTTTTCGCAAATCACACTTCCTCAAAGCTCGACATCCTGTTCATAGACTTGTACATAGCTGGCCAGCAAGCGGCCAGTCACTACTCAGAAGCCTTTGCACCACAAGAACTGGAACAGCGAATCGGCCCTTTCTGCTCATCGCCCCTGGGCCTCATGCCCAAACCCAACTCAGACAAACTGCAGCTCATTCAAGACATGTCCTACCCCTGAAACGATGACCGCGTGCAGTCAGTCAACACCAAAATCAAGGCCAGCAATTTCCCCACCACATGGGGATCATTTGAAACCACATCAGTGCTAATTCTATCGTTACCGAAAGGCTGCCTAGCAGCAACGTGCAACATTTCTATGCCATCAGTGTATGAGGTTCCAGCATGTATACCACCTGGTGGTCTTGCTGGTATTGAAGCTTGCCACAGTTGACCGGCTGGGACCTTGGCCACCCTGCAGTTGACCCAGTGGTCATTATCCCTAGACCTGATTGGAAAGTATTTCCTTGCATTTATATGTAGCCTCTAGCAGCTATTCACCGCATAGCATGCACAAGACAATGGCATCAATTATAGTAGATATTCAATTGTGTGACATGTACATTGGCAAACTAGTTCTCAAACCTTCTCCAGACAAGCAGCTGCAGTGAGCCTCCACAATTATTATATATATATATATTTTACTTTTTAAATTCACTTCATCTTTTGGGGTAGTTCCCTATGTAACATGCTACATACATGTGTGCCAACAAGATTATCTGAATGTCCTTGTGTACTCTATCTCCACAGATTAATTGTATATCTTCAACGAGGAAAAGTTACTTATGCATATATATCGAGCGGCAGCGCACGTCTCCGCGCATTGAAATCATACTCATGTATGCCGACTGTCCCTATGCGCTGCCTCGCAGACTTCAACTTGACATGTACGGTACTCGCAGTCAGCTCTATATGCCTTGACAATCCTATCATTTAGGGGAATGGTAGGCTGCCACTTTCATGCAATGGTTTTCATTATGCATGCGGTGCATGTGGAAGCGCACCATGGGTAGCTGTCCATAATGCGCCTTTGCTTGACATCTGTTAGGTAGCAACAAGCTGCTTACGCTTGTGAGGTTGAAGCACGAATACGAAGAACATAGTCATGCTTACCATCTATCACAGATTACTGACCGGCCCATCGATGTCTCAATTTGACTCGGAAAGGACCTACTGCACTGGGCGCGCACCGGTAATTACTTTTAATTTTATATACTTGCTTGTGTCTGAGGTGAGGACTCCCATATGCTTCATATTTATTGACTTGAGCTCACAATAGAGCGTAAAACGAGGTGCACTGGAAGTGCGGAGAGAAAGATGGCCTGTCGAAATAAAGAAGGAAATGACGACTCAAGAAAGGGGGGTAGGAGAGCGTGACAGGGAGGACGTGAATAGAAAGCACGTAGGGTGAGTGGGTTATGTATAAAGGGCAAAGATGCGGACGAATCATTTTTGAAATAGTTGACGTCAGAAAACTCGGTATTCGGTTGGAATTGGACGGACGGGAAGATATGATCGTGAGTCCAAGAGGAAGCAAACCCGGTAGTAAAATGGAGGCTTGGGCTTAGACAGAAAGCATAGACATGACGAACACGATGCGGTAGTGTTGTAGCGGGATTGGGCGACATCTGGGTGATTATTCATAGAGAAAGATAGTGGCCGGCTGGATGAGCGATGAAGTGGCCAACGGGGGAGGAATATGAACATAGATTGCAGCATGCGAAGCCACCTTGGAGTGTTGTGGTCGAAAGCCATACGTATCACGATGCCCTTCACGAGGGCACTGAGTAACAAGCGATGTGAGCAGCGACTATCACGGACTCGACTTGTAAAACATACCTACTCCCCGCACTTGTCACCCACAAGTAACAGCTATGACTGAGAAGTCTGTCCCACAGCTTCTCTTGGTGTCCAGGAGTCCGCTTCAGTGTTGCGCTCCTCGCCTTCCTTTGCCATCACAAACACTACCTCCTCGTCCTCAACCTCTTCCTGCTGGGAATATGGGCTCTCACTCGTGCTCTGCATGGCATGTGCCTGCTGCTGCTGCTGCAACTGCTCCATCGGCTCCGGCACGTCGCTCGCCGCGGCGTCCGGCAAGATGAATGGTACCCATTGACGGTCGCGCAAGCGTACCTTATCCCCTTGCACTTCGACAAGTATGGACAGACCCATCACGTCTCGAACAAGACCAACGTCGTACGTTAACTGCCGAACGCGATTGAACGACGCGATCACAGAAATGGGAACCCAACCGCGATTGTCCATCTAAACCCAGAATTAAGGACTGGGTACGTAGCAAATGGCTCATCAACATGATACACACCTGTTTCCTCAGCCAAAAGTCTACGCATAAATTCTGCACGCTGAAATAATACTCGATTTGCCCAAGGAGATACCATCTCGTGGGGTCGATAGGGAAACTTGTAACTGTAACAGGCATGGGGACGGGGGCCGGACGCATTGACTGATCCATTATAGGCGGAGCCGCGTAGGGCGGCATAGGAGGTGGAACATATGGTGGGTACGGGAGACTGTATGGGGAACCCATATAATAGCCGTCGGGCCCTGGTGGCGGCGGCGGAGGAGGAGGATATGGAGAAGGCGGGACGTAAGCACTGGGTAACGGCGGCCCATAATGCTGCGGGGGTCCATTGCCTCGTCGCCCCCCATACCCCCTGCCTGAGTTGCCGTTAGGACCACCACGCCCGCCTGCATATCGTCCTCGTCGTCCTTGACCTCCATATCCACCACGTCGTTCACGATCCATACCAGCTGCATACGGCTCTCCATAATGCAAAGCGCGCATATCATACTCCATTGGGTCCCCGAGGACCGACTCAGGAGCACTCATGCTCATTGGAAGAGGTAATGGTGGTGCATATCCCATGTTGGGCGGCGGCGGAGCAGGAGGATACATTTGGGGGGGGTGAGGCGGGTGTGAAGATAAGGTAGAAGGCGACGTAGTGTCGGGTCGACGTCGACTCGTGCCAAACTCCCACTTCCGCTCACGAGACTCTTCGGTGTCTTTATTTACGAGGATGATGTCTCGTAGCCAGGTGCCATCGGTCAGGTCGACAATCTCTGGAAACAATCCAAGGTTGGACGGTGCGCTACTTCGTCTTGCTTTGGTGATTTTAGAGCGTGCAAGTTCGTCGGGGTGAATCCCGATTGTAAAACCACCACCAACAGGCCTACCGACCTCAACCTCCTCTCGTCTTTTCCGATCCCCATCGGAACCAATGTCGAGCCCAAGCCCTCGATGCAGTGGAGAAAGCTCCGTGCTAGAAGACGGAGCCCCGATAGAACCAAACATCACGAGACGACCCTCTCCCACTTTAAGGTCATCTATATCGCGGTAGCCTGCGACAGGCCCACTTCGTGCGGGCGTTGCTGGTCGCTTTTGACGAGTAAGTGGAGGATGATGAGGCTCCTGATGGGAAGCAGGGGTGGGGAGCACGAACGTGGAAGTGGGTCGAGTGGGAGAATTGAAAGGATGGGTATACGCGTGAGCTAAACGGGAAGGTGAGCGCCGCCGATTATCGTGAGAAGGGTCGTCGTTAGGAAGCCGCCGGCCACGAGCAGATGTCTTCGGTGAAGAGTGTGTCGAGGTCGTTGCCGATGCATGTTTGGGCGAAGAACGTCCCCGCGTAACGGCGTCTGCCGCGGCCTGCAACTCAGTTGGAGGGATGGGTACCCATTTCGTTTTTTCACCTGTCCAGATAGATCAATGGGAATCATAACAGGAAAATACAATGAGCTAACTCTTCTTAGGAGTGGGAGTGGGAGTAGGAGTAGGCGTGTCTCTGGAGAGCGTTTTGTCTTTTGTTGGGGTAGATGCGGCTGTGACTTGTGGCCAACTTGAGGTGTCGTTGAGGTCAACACCGTTGACATTCCGTGTACTTCGAGATGGGGCTGACGCTGGCAGTGATGGCGATGCCGCAAGCGTGGGCGATGAAGATGACGATGTAGCAGTTGAAACTGCTTTTGCCGCCATTTGTTCCTTCCTCACTGCCCAGAAGTTAGGAGTTGATCCATGCGATGGGTTGAGACCATTGAGAAGGCTGCCATGAAAAGCCTCGTCGCCTGGTTTTTCGACGTCGGTGGTGGAGGTGGAAGAAGGTGTTGGTGATTGCGACGAAACTGGAGACTTTGCTTTTGCCCGCTCTGCGTATGAGGCAGGGTTGGATGAAGACACCATCGCCAGCGTAGTAAAGAGGACAGCTGAGCTGGGCGCAAATTTACTAAAGCCGGCGCTTAGGACCTTGTCTCTGACCATGATCGCGGGGTGCGATTCAATGTCCAAAGTTTACTCCCCTTTTGTTGTCTGCCGTATCGATGCGCTCATCGATGTTAATCGAGCCTTCTCTCTCCCGCACAGCCTCAGAAGACCTCTTTGTAAGATTTTCATATACCATATCTCATCGGTGATCTTTTTTTCACAATGCCCGGCGACCAGGGGCACTTGGGCATAAGTTGACTCGCGATAATCAGTATCTCGGATGTGCTCTTGTTTCTCTCTCGATCCTCTGTGGAGCTGCAGAGAGAGCTCCTCGAGGCTCAACTTAACTTTCGCACGACGTCTCCATGATGATGAATGTTTTGGAAGCTTTCGACATCTGACCAACCCTAGAGCTCTTGGCATATGTATACCGAGCACCTTGCTCTCATCTCCGCTATTAAAAGCCTCGCTCAAAGTACTCAACCGTGGGTTCAAAACTTTTCAAGCTCTCCCCGTAGATAGCCTATTTCCCTGGTTCACGTGCCAAGGAAATGCAACTGGAACTGGATAACATGGTCCAAGAGGACTTACCGTATAATCACCGATGTACCCAGCTTCTCATTGCGCGTCTGATCTAAGCTGAGCAGTCGAGAACCCACACTCTTCTGGTCGCCACTCGGTCAAACAATACTACCCTAGAAACCCTTACGTTCTCCCGGCGGCGACATCGGTTCGGGTTTCCTTGAGCTCTCAATCATACATCGCATATCGCGACTCACGTCTTCTGGCAGCTCATCCTCCCATTCCGTACAGATTTTAGGAGCATGCGATGAATAGTGGTCCGCCAAACGATAGGGAAACAGAGCAATTGTTGGTTGAAGTTCCCTGGAACTATTCTTGGGAACAATGTGGATTGTCAGTGCATCCCTTTGCTCTTAATTATGTCCTCCCTTTTCTCTTACATCCCAGAACCAAAATCTCCGCGCCCCCTTCAAATCTCAGTGCACGGTAATTGTCCTGATGATGTAGCCTCAGATATTCTCATTCAAGTTTCCCTTCGGCTGGATAAAAGCGTCGTTCGGTGACAAACAAGTTATGTAACCCTTGATTGGATTTTCACCGCACGTACGTTTTGGCTATTGAACATTCACACCTAGACGTGGTTCCGCTTGTCCCCTTGATGGTTCTTTACATACGACTTTTACTGCTTCTTTCAGCAAAGTTAGTCGGTACTATTTTTTGACATTTGTTTCTCACTTTTACCCGAACTCTGATGCAGCATCATAACTACTCCCATCATAACTACTCCAATGGTATATGTGGTTTCGCACAAGAACTATTATAATTATTGCTTGGCCTTTGCTACTAAGTACGCGCTGGGTAATAAATTATGAATCCATATATATATCCGCCGGTTCAAAGGTTGTGAGCACGGACCGCGATGCCAATCATAGATGCTTCTGCTGACTCGAGCTGCTGCATACTTACATACAGTATGTAGCGTCTGATATTACTGGGATCGACTATACCAGGCTTGACGCCGCTTCTGCACCATGCCTCAAGATGTACACTGATCACACAGGTGACCCTGGCGCGCCAGCTGCGGCCCTGCCGTCCAAAGGAGTACTGGTTACGTGTGGAGGGAGGGCAGGGACGGCAAACAAAATGATTCATGCAAGTAGCGACTAAGAGAACCACAGCGACAGTACGCAGAATGGTTCAAAAAACTTGTCCGTCGCCTTAAAATCTTAATGCATTTCTTTGTATTTGTATGCGTGGATGTATCATTCAAGTATACAAGGGGCAAGCCGTATAAGGGGCGAGACGGCCATCTTTGGCACACTGGTCAACTTTGATGCTGCTGTTCGTTGTAATCGGTACCACTGCATGCAGAAAGCGCCGGCACCTAAAAATCAGATGAAACGGAACTTGAGTTCCAGTACAAAACCAGCTAAAAATCAGTACTTGAGCACTGATTTTTAGCTCCCGAAGCATTCCCAGCCCCTTCAACCATGAACTGATTTCTAGTAGTGAAAATGTCCCACTTTGTACTGTTTTTTAGCTCAAAAAGAACTTAATTCTAGCTTGTTTAGCACTAATAAAAAGTACATTCAGAACTACTTTTTAGGTACACATATTATTGCTAGCGAGCGTATATGAACTGGTACCAGATGGAAGCAGGACGGACATACAGAGGTATGCAGCCACAACGAAACCAAAGGCACGTGGCGCATTAGCGCGCTCATCGGTATTGATGACATCCTTGAGGCAGAGACACGGGAAGCCAAACTTGGAGACACAGTGAGCATACTAGTTCATAACGAGGACTGCACTTGAGGCAGAGTCACGCAGGATGTGGTCGAGTGTGCAATCTGTGACGGTGACATCGTCGATGGGAACATACTGGGCGCCACTCTTGAAGACTGCAAGGACCGCAACTATGAAGTAGACGCTCCTTCGGGCGAGGATACAGACTCTATAGCCAGGAGAGATTCCTGTCATGACGCGTTTATTCCTCATACTCAGGTGCTCTGTCCTGCCATTTCTCACCCCATTTCCGTGTTTGTTCCGATCGCCATTGTCATGTTCGGCAACCGATGCTCGCTGTTCGCACCAATTACCATCGCCACGCCGTCAAACGCACGATCGACGTCTTTGGACTGACTTGGCAGTCATCACTGGGTCTACCACCTCCTCTGCTCGACCCTCTTCCGATGGTGTTCTGATAGTTGGATTGTCATGACCTGTGTATTTCCTGCACCTTGGTATCCCCATTTTCCCTTTCGCTACTCCTCCTCAGTGTTCGCTCAGCTTCGCCCTCCACCTCGACCTCTCCTCCTCTATGTCACCTCTGTTCGCCCTTCCTTGCATTTCGCTGAACGGCCATTCGCTGCTCGCATCATTCGCCAGCAGGCACACCATCAAATACGATCGATACTATTCACCCGGCATGATGGTTCATCATTAACCCCATCGTCTTCTTAATCCAACCCCATTGGGCGTTCGTATGGTCAAAGTGTGTTCGCAGGACATCCCTTCCATAGGTCGTGCGGGATCAACCCAGTAGACCAAGAGTCCGTGCAGGGTAGCATGTATGTGGGTCCCAAGACATGGTTTTGTCCATAAGTGCCTTCGCCACCTTTACTCTCCGTTGTTTCATGTTCTCCCTCTTCTCACATTCTATTGTATGTTTATTTCATCTATGTTGTATCATGACTGCGCACCCCTATCCAACCCTGACTTGCGACGGCCTCTTTCCTATTCGCTGATACCTTACGAGCATTCGATATAAGTAGTTTACATTCGCATGTATATTCCCCAGTTCAATTATCATACGTCGTTCATCTTGTGCAAATTTGACCTCGCTGTGGTCATCGTCTTAAGCCTTCTCTTGGAGACTTCTATCTTTGACTAGCAGAGGACTTAGGCATCACTGGTGAGTTCTCATACTTCATCTTCGTTACCTTAGCCTTTGAACAATTTTCTGTGCTGTTGGCGAAGGGATTGTCGAAACTTAGACAGCCCTTCCGTGAGACCTTGCACGTTACATCGTCAAGTGCCACGGGCTATTTCGCTATGACTGTAGATAGGGTGAGCCCCGTTCGGGCAGTCCTCTTACCTTGTGAACATTCGTTGGTTCATCTATTCGCTGAACGGCATACTTATTCGCACAAGTTATTCGGGCATTCGCTGTGTTCACTAATACACGATATTAACGCCTAAAAACCAATCTTGACAATTCCCTTGTCTCTGGGACAATGCGCTAGATGATCCGCTTGCTTGTCAAGTTGCTCGTATGTGAGAGCGTGATCGAAGAGGGTATGTTCAACTGCGACGGCGTGGGACTGGAGTTGGGCCTGATGTGCGAAAGCGTGGTGTACCACTGGGAAGGGGACTGATCGATGAGGGGCAATGCTGTTCCTGAGAAAAGTGCGCTGATCGTCAGGAGTGAGGTGGGAAAGGGAAGTGAGGGACACGGTAGGAGTGAGTATGTGTGAGGGGGTTATTATACCAGTGGGCTAAAGACAGTCCAATAAGGAAACGGGGGACTTGCCTGATCGTCTTTTGCTGGTGTGCATGTTTATATAAGGTCATGCTCTGAGAAGGGCAGCTAGCTATGTATGCCATAGTCGAACATATGCTGGGGCTTATGCATCGGGATGCATCAGAGAGAGCATGTCTTTGTACTGGATAATTGGTTGGCAGGGTCAGTTGGGTCGAGGATGTTAAGTGAATATTTGGCGGGACGTACGGAATATGCCTGAAGGTCGAGATGATGAATGAGTATTGAATGCATAGAATGGGAGTAATGGCGGACCTCAGGCAACATGTTAAATATATCCATACCCTCGCATATCACCTTCTGAATCCTCGCTGGAAAGAGAAGGGACCGATCTCCCCCAATACGATCGGCATGCGAGAAACCTACGTGCAAACCAGACATAAGTACATTGATTGAATGCCAGCCGAAGTCACCACCGGGAAAATTTTCGTCACGAACTCATGGATATACCTGAAACAATAACTGCAGTGCGTGTCAACATCAACATCAGCCACCGGCGGCACATGCAGCCGCAGCCACAGCCAGCCATGGGAGGAGACGTGCACCTGCAATGCCACCCTGCATCCGCCAACACGACATCCGTCGCCTTTGAGTGCATGTAAAACTCACGGGCACCCCACTCATGTATCTGCGCGTGCCAGCTCCCCCAGCCATATGGCCACTCGAACGAGTAGATGTAGTTGCGGATCTGGAGGTGCAGCGGCGACGGCGCTGCACACGCTTTGATGAGCCGCAGGGTATGCGCGGCAGGGATCTCGTCCATGTCCAAGAAGGCGACGAGTAGGCGCGCCTGTGCCTGTGCAGGGACATGCGTGTTGATCAGCGCAGTCATCACAGTGTGCTGGTCGTGCTCGACGTCAAATGCCATCTCCCCACGCGTGGGGACATGCCCGCTGATGAGCTTATAGACGATCTTGCCAGCGAAGGCGTCGAAGTGGGCGCGGTTCTGCGAAAAGACGGGCGCCTTTGGGATGCCCGTGAACGTACCTATACGAGTACGAGCTGAGTGCGTATGGGAGTCTAAAGAACAGAACACATACTCCATATGAGATGTAGATCGGGAAACATCCTGACATCTCACACTTGCGTGAACTTGGCTGCCGTGCCTGGGTCCAGGGGATAACCCAAAAATTTAGAACCGCCTGTGTCATACGTCTTAGTCGGTTACTCGGAAACCTCGAAGGCTTATCACTTCCTAGAGAGACCCATGGGAAAAACACATATCACTAGGAATGTTGTTGGATGAGAGCCGTGACGGAGGAAAAGGCGAGAAAGCATGCTTTGTGGAGAGTCAGGACTGCTGCCCGCGTAAACTCCACCCCAGTGTCATTGCAAACAAGTCCGAATTGCCGCTGGCTGACCCAGATGTCCAATTCCATGGTGAGATTGTTGCTGACATCCCTCCTGACACACCTGACCTCCGTGCTCACCTGGGCCGGCCTGTGCAAGGGGAGATGCAAGGTGAGAAGGTCCTGCAGCGCTTCAGCTGTGTCCCACAGACCTTCTGCTGCCGGCACGGCTTTGTGGCATCTCGAGTCCATGCTAGACAAAGTTATGAAGGACTTATGCACCAGTAATGCTGCTGCGCAGTCTCAAGGGGATGCATCCCTTCCTGATGACAGGGTCAGTATCTTGCTTGCTCAATCTGATGATGAGTGAGACTGCGCAGGTGAAGAGACTGACCCGGAATCTTACCGGCATGTCGGAAGAAAGGGGCTCTCTGTCCAAACACGGGGTTTGGGATCTTGTCCCACGTCAGATGTGCCTGTCGATCGCTGTGTAATCCCTTCCAAATGAGTCTACCTCACAAAGAAGGATGAGACTGGTACCCCAAAGTGCTTTAAGACTCGGATTATCAGGGCGGTGGTGGTGGTGGTAGGAAGCAAGGAGCATGGGAGCTACTTAGTAAGATGGCGGAGTATCAAATGACTCGCGAACAAAAAAAAAAGGTGAGCTTGACGAGAAACACTAGGCTAATGCTGTCTCCCGGTCGTGCTTGCAGCTTCTATCATTACAAATGTGGGCAAACGTATGCTCTCGCCACCCCATGGCTCGGTGCATTCGATGAAATTGTGAGCCTGGGATGGAAGGCAGGTGAAAAGTGTCTTGGAGTAGGAATTATAAAAAAAAATTATTCGTCATTGGACTTTGCATTTTTTCCTGTACCTAAATTTCAGTACTTGTATAGTACTGATTTTTAGTGCTGTATGAAATTATTTTTTGAGGACTAAATTTCAGTACAAATTGGTGCTGTAATTTAGCTGTAGTGCAAGCGGAACTGAAATATAGCGCTTATTCTTTCTACAGTGCGGTATAGCGTATGCGGGAGTTATAGCGCGTCGACTTCAAGCGTCCCGTTCAACTACTAGTTTACAGGTAATTTCTAAACTTTTTTCTGGTTCTAATGGAACGATTCCAGAAATACCTGCCAGCCATCTTATGGGTGTCTGCTCGGGATGAAACAATATCAGAACGAGAGGGAACTGTTACACTCGTCTTTGTAACAAGCTGAGTGTTTGCGCCATTTGGTAACTTCGCCGAATGGTCGCAAAATATATTGAGACTTATGTCACTAATTAACCATTCCGAAGACCCCTTCTAGGACCCTCTCACCAACCCCCAAATTGTTGGCCATGGAGACCAAGGCTTCGCTTCTTATTCTAGTTGTGACGCCACATGCCGTGACAACGACCTGTCGCATCACAACCTAGCTGAGTGTCAAATTGTCCACATCCGGCTGTCTATCTGCCGAACTACAATTGTTCTCCCTGTCGCTGCCAATCCGTCTCTAGGCAACACTTGGGTATCGTGCGACCGTTTGGCTCTGGTGGTACGATGGGATGCTGGAGCGTGCTTGGCGGTTTGTTTGTGTGAGTACGCCCATCGTGAGTGGTGCATCATGTCGATGGCCACTCGCTCGTTTCCCGTTTGTAGGATATAAAGGGAGCTTCCCAGCAGTGAATTTCCTACAGCCATTGGCAGCCTACGAATACTACATATTCACTTCTCCACACCACGACCACTTCCCTCACACCCCACAACCTTGACAATGTCTTTCTTCGCCACAGCTGCCGCCAACTCTTGCTCCACGTTCTCCCTCTTCGTACGCCCCCAGGACCCGCGTGAGGCGTATGAGAACGCCTGCACGCTGCGGTCGCTCGTTGATCCCTTCGCACCCGCTAGCCCAGCCTCGACGGCATACCCGAGTGCACACCCAAACAAACACTCATACGCAGGCTCACAGCCTTGCATCCACCATTCTGAGCACTCCAGGAGCTCAGGGGCCAAAAACAGTGCCCTCTTTGGCCGGTTCCGCCGGATCATGACGGGCGGGAAATCCGCCTCTGCGTCTGCGGGGTGTGCTTGATATACCGCGTAGGTCTCGGCACATGCACTATTCCTTCATTACCTCGAAGGCACCGACAGCGGGACTTGGAGGTGAAGGGCCGTATCGCGTCTATTGCCTACCACTACGGGTTTATCCCAATGGCTACCACCGCTGATGTTCCTGCTCATCCGCTAGGATTGGCACGCCCTTTCCACACGGTATACCCGTAACTGTATATCATACCCTAGTAGTAGTATTCCCGTAACCATCGAAATTATAATTCTCTGTCGTTTGCGCTCTATGGTGTTACCCAATAAAGCGGACTGGTACACAAGTAATGTCTTCACTTGGTTCAACATACCGTGCACCCAGCCATTCCGTCCCCTTTGATACCTGTGGGGATCGGGGGAAAAATTATTGTATTTTATTACACATTAGTTATACTTGTACAGCAGCTGGCTGACTCTGAGATCTGATAGCCCGACATCTATTCAAGTTGAGGTGGACATCATCAGCAGCGTTGTTATTATATCGACTCCCAATAACAACGTGAACCGTGTCATAGCATTATTGTCCTGCATTGACAAAGAAAAAACAAATAATGTCTAAACCTATCGGTAAGGTACTGGTCTGAGGTTTGCCGGAGGGGGTGACGGTCAAAATCAACTGGGTCGGTCTTTTATGGGCCTGTCCACTGCTGTGGACCAGTTACTTGGTGACTAATACTGGTAGCAATAAGTACTATTTCGCTACTACAGACCTTTAAGTCCTGACAAAACCTATAGCTGGTGGGTACAATGTCTCAAAGATGTCTCTCGATCAAGGTTATATACATAATATACTCTCGAGGGGAGTATTCTCGAGCTTACAGCAGTCTACGTTATTGAGGTCATGATGGGCTTCGCCTACTAGGAAAATAGTCATACTATATTGCAGTATCAGAGTCCAGAAGTGGGCAACAAAGGTAGCATTTTCGTGAAAACCTCCCAGCCATTTGATACAGTGTGTGGAGGGGAGTTGAGATCGCTCCAAACCCCACTTGCAATGGCACTGAAGTCCTCGTCACAAAAATTTAAGGCTTCCTCACGGTTGAAAGGAATGTTTTTATGTAGAGCATCGATGGCCTCTTGTGACACCGGTATTGAACATCGTTCGCCCCCATAAGCTTGAGGGGATGTAAAGATGTTGCTAGGGGTAGCACCAGATGGCATTAGTTTATTGTGTTGTGTCCGGACCCTGTGGCTATTCCAGTATGCAACGAAGTCATCAAGGATGGCCTGGAAATGTCTATTATGAAAGGGAAGGATGTTTCAGCTCTCACCGCAAACATGGGTTTTGACCCATGTCCGATTGACACTCGCAATGACATCTGCATGAATTTCTGTCCGTACAGTTGTCAGTTTGTATAATAAGCCAAAGATAGGAACTCACCAGCCATAGTAACTGATTCAGGATATGCCCGAACAGTTGAGCCAAAGGCACTTGAAATCTTGCCTCTGGTGCGCACGTTGATACAAACCATAAGATGAGCCTCACGCGCCAGACCAGCCGCTTGCTTAGCAGCAGTGATGGATTTGGTGGTCAGGCTTATTGTTGGCTGGTTATTGACCTGGGAGAGTGGATTGGATGCAGGATGCGGCTGTGAACCATTTCGACTCAGTCGAGCATTGAAGGCCATCGCACGGTCATGATGTTTGTTGATGAGTATTTGATCCACATGTCCTAATTCCTGATCCTCTGCAAAAGCTGAAGCTACCCTTAAGCGGTAGACTCCCCAGACCTGGAAATTTCACTCACTTAACTTCTTGCAAGCACCACAACGCACCCCTGTAATGTTCTTGAATGCGAGCTCACAGTCACCACATTGTGGGATTTGCTATGTTATGTTATAAGTGGCACAATGACGACAGCAAACAAATACGTACTGCAAATCTCCCGTGTCCAAGTGCATCATCTGCGATCTTTGTCAGGTGATGACACCGAGCACAAAGTCCGGCTGCGGTCTTTCGACTGAATATCTCACCACAGCCCTTGCCGGGGACATCAGTGGCACAACGAGAATTGTCTGGAGCACTTGCGGACATGGTTAGAGGAATGATGGATGTGGGGAAAGAGATATTTGTGCTATAATTGTAGTGTTAGAATGTGGAGCAGAACATTGAAACTCAGTTTGGCTCACAAGACAATAAACATGGAAAAGTGTGGTGGAGACAGACCGCCATTCGTCGTGCCTGTGCAAGTGTGCTCCACCAGTGACGGGCAGGATCGGCGTACGCGCTAAGAGCTGAGACAGTGTGTGTGGTCACGTGTATGGACCTGTACACGTAGAAAATTAGTTCCAATCCTATAAATTCACATTATTAAAAAAAAATTTGTTTTTTTTTGGAAGTAACAGCGGTAGTGGAGATTTGTATAACTCACTCACCCGCCTCCCCACACTGGTGCATCATATACCCGATCCAGGACAAAGATGACAATGACCTTCCCCGCTCTTTAATTCTTCTTTCCTCCCAACTGACCTCGAGCTCCTTTAGACAAATCCAGATCAAATCGCACTTGATTACGGCAGTCACCATCATCCTCAACCAGAATCAAATCGACATCTACAACATCTATAACCCGCCGAACACTGACACCGCCCTCCTACAGCTCCAGCAATGGATCTCTGCCAACCCAACACCGGTCAGCTCATCCACTATATGGGCAGGCGACTTCAACAAGCACAACCCGTTATGGTCGGGCCCCAACCAGATGCGGAGCTGCCGTCGCAGCAACACGGAACTCTTCATGCAACTCCTTGCCCAGCACCACATGGAACTACAGCTTCCGCCAGGCACCCACACCTACCAGTCTGACAGCCACCGCACCTGGACCACCCTCGATCTGGTTTTCTGTGACTCCAACCTCACCCACAGGATCCAGTCTTGCGATACATCCCCCAACGACCGCATACCCTCTGCCGACCACCTCCCTGTCCACACCACTCTGGACCTGAAGATCGACAGACGCCACACCCTACCAGGCCGCAACTTCCGCAGCGTAGATTGGGAAGGTTTTAGGAAGAGGCTGGGAGAGGAGCTTGAACAACAAGGGCCCAACGCCAATCTGCTCCCAACATCAGCAGAAGACCTAGACGTCTTTATAGATTGCCTCACCTCTGCCATCCACACCACCATCGAAGCGCTAGTACCAAGGCTACGCATCTCCCCATACACCAAGCGTTGGTGGAACCCAAAGCTCACCATGCTAAGATGCACATATGCAGCTAAGTGTAGGGAGGAGTACCGCTCACACTTCACGGCGGACTGGGATGAAAGGAAGCGGGCCTCCAACAAGGCTAGGAACACCTATATCTCAGCACTCTGGAAAGCCAAGTCGGATCACTGGAAAGGCTGGGTTGAAGGGGTGAACGAGAAGGACGTTTGGATTGCTGGCAAATACGCCAAGAACCCTCTGTCGGATGGGGCTCTGTCCCGCATACCCACACTGGTCAAGAGAGCGGCTGACGGTCAAGTGATACTGGAGTCACACACCGATACTGACAAAGCTGCCCTCTTTACAGAGCTCTTCTTCCCACCCCGCCCTCAGACTCTCCCAGACCTGCCAGACGACAACGCCCCACACCCACCACCGCTTGGCTTCACCATGCCTGCACCTCACCAGGTCCAAAGCCGCATCAGGAGAACCAAACCCTACAAAGGGCCAGGCGAGGACAGCATACCCAATATTGTGCTGAAAGAGTGTGAGCGGTTACTGACGCCACTTCTCCACATCTGCCTCCAGGCTATCATCACTACCCGATACTTTCCAAGGCAATGGTGCACCTGGAAGACGATTGTTCTACGCAAGCCAGGCAGACCGGACTACACCGTTGCCAAAGCGTACAGGCCGATTGCGCTCTACAACACCATGGGCAAGATAGTATCAGGGGTAATGACAGATGTTACAGTCTATCTCACGATCCGCCACAGTCTCCTCCCCCCTCGCCACTTCGGTGGCCTCCCAGGCAGAACAACAGTCGATTCCCTTCTCCACCTCACGCATCGGGTCAAATCAGCCTGGCGAAAGCGCAAGGTTGTCACCATCATCTTTCTTAACAGAGCAAGTGCTTTCCCCAATGCAGTGACAGCCAGGCTCCTCAAGAACATGGCCAAACTGGGATACCCCACGGAGATCATTACCTTCTTCGAGGCCATGCTTGAGCAGAGGAAAACTACGCTAAGCTTTGATGACTATTCCTCCTTACCCATTGACATTGATAATGGCATCGGTCACAGGGGGAGACCGCTTCCATGATCCTCTACCTTATATACAGCTATGGCTTGGTTGCGATCCCCAGAGGCGAAGAGGAGGATGGCGGTGCCTACGTCGATGACAACTTTTTCATGGCAATTGGGGACTCCTTCGAGGACTGTGACGTGACGCTCAACGACATGCTTGACAAGCAGATGGCCTGGTCGGCGGCACATAACTCCCATGCAGAGCTGTCTAAGTTTCAATGCCTAAGACTCACGAGGCGCAAAGATGTTACACGTGCTGACTTTACCCACAGGCACACCCAATGCACCATCAAATGTGTGACAGAGGCACGCCTACTTGGAGTGCAAATTGACCAAGAGTTGCGCTGGCACCAACATGTGCACCAGGCCGTGCAGAAGGCTGAAGGCCTCCTCATGGCAATAAACAGACTCACACGGCCCGCTTTTGGTCTGCCAGAGCGCCATGTGCGGCAACTCTACACATCGATGGTCCTACCCAAGCTTGAGTATGCCCTGCCAGTCTGGTACACGCCCCCACACAAGAACCCTGGCTCGAATCGGCGCACTGGATCAGTAGGACATGAAAAAGACCTGGAAAAGGTACAAAGACTAGGCCGTCTACTGATTACTGGAGCGTACAGATTGACAGCCACGGACCTCCTGGAGCTTCATGCCATGATTCCTCCCGTTTGTCTCCGCCTCGATGACACCTGCCACCGCGAGGCGCTGCGCCTTGCCAGCTTGCCAGAAGCCTACCCCCTGTTCAAAACGGTCCGACAATGCGCAAGACGCCGTCCCCGCTCACACCCCTCCCCTATACATCTTCTTCTATCGAGGTACAAGATTTGCCCCCACACGATCGAGACAATCGACCCTGCTAGACAACACCCTAGCTGGCGTCCCCAGTTCACCTCTCACATAGCAGGGAGTAGGCCCGAAGCAGCGAGCAATCTCAGGACTAGACTCGATGCCCTGCACATCTACTCGGACGGCTCTGGCTTCAAAGGCAACATCAGGGCGGCAGCCATTATCCCACAAACTGGCGAATTGCTTCGGTTCAGGCTAGGCAAGGAATCAAAGCACACGGTCTTCGAAGGTGAACTTGTGGGTATTCTACTGGCACTGACACTTCTAGAGAATCATCCCCAAGTCAAGACAGCACTGATTGCGCTGGACAACCAAGCCGCCATCCAGGCCCTGCAGAACAACCGTGCCCAGCCAGCTCAATACATCCTCGACGAGATCCACATGGCCATTCGCAAATTGAAGCACCGTCACCGCCAATTACATATCCATCTGGGATGGGTGCCAGGACATGCAGGCATTGCAGGTAACGAACTCGCCGATACCCAGGCCAAGATAGCCGTGGAGGGCGATACCTCAGACACCGCCCTCCTTCCTCGGCTTCTAAGGAGACGTCTCCCAGCAAGCGTTGCAGCACTCAAGGCGCGTCGAAAACAAACACAACTCCAATGCTGGCGGAAGATCTGGTTCAGATCCCCCCGCTTTCATAAGATGTCCAAGATTGACTCAAGGCTGCCCAACCGCAAGATGTACAAGATGCTCAGCTCCCTGCCTCACCGTGCAACGAGCATCCTCGTTCAATTGCGTACCGGCCACGTATCGCTCAATCTCTTCCTTAAGAAGATCAAAGCTGTGGACTCGGCCCTATGTGCACGCTGCCGGCAACCCGAGACGGTGGCCCACTTCCTCAAATACTGCATGCGCTTTGCCGACCAACGCAGACAGCTCAGACGCGAAGTCAGCAAGGCAAGCCACTCCACCCCGCGCCTGCTTGGGGATCCCAAGACCATCCCGTCCACCCTGCGCTACATCCAGAACACCGGCCGCTTCGGGAAATATACGGACATCGCTCCAAGCGTCGTTCACCCATCCTAAGCCCCATCTCTTTTACTGCATGGCTATTATGCTGACTCTACCACCTACAGCGCCACATACTCTACCCCGGCTCTCGCTTTCTGCCGGACTTCCTATGAGGGTTTGGCCCTCTTGTGCCTCCCCGGCCAAATATTATGCACCCCAGTCCTTCTGACATGCTCCCACCCCTCTGCTCCTATACCACCTACACCTGTACCCTCCCCTATGTATACTCTCCCGTGGATGCACTGGAGGTGCAAGGAGTTTCGACCGATGCTGGAGAACCAGCAGCAGGCTTCCTCCGTGGCAAGAGACACAGATCCAAAGATGCTTCCATCTTCAAAGCACGGAAGGTTTATAATCGCGTCTCCTGCCCTGCCTAGGGCCGGGTGCACCCACGGGAATGCCTTCCCGCTACTGTCTACCCAACCACCGCGCAATTCTTACTTAGTATGTAAATATATAGGGCCAGCCTCGATCATGTAGCTACAAGTGTACCATAAGCGCCTCGCGCTTCACGCACTATAATTGAACCTCTCTCTCTCTCTCTCTTGTATAACTCACCTCCTGGCAGGCAGAGATGAGAAAGCCATAGTGTCATCTTTAAAAGACAATTCCTTCCTGAGTGACGAAGTCGTAGGCTTATCGAGAATCAACAACGGCGAGCGACTTCAATATCAATAATAACCTGTTCGAACCGTTGGACAGCATACGACATGGGCGATGACTGCCAAAAATGGACTCGGTGTTAGCCAGTGTGGACAAAGCCGAGCGCCCACCCAGTTGATTTTGACCGTGCCCCTCCAGCAAGCCACACTGGTCCTTTGTCATAATTTCCTGGGGCACGTGACCTCCAATTACTTATTATGTAAGTACTCTACTAGAACGCTGAGTCAGCGGGGCATCGCACTCACCATGAGAGAGGTGCCGGCAGATGTCGGCACCAAGCGTCCAGCAGAGCGCAGCAGCCAGCGCCTATTCCCGACTGTTTTTCTTCTTCTCCGCACCACCCACTCGCTCAAGAAACACCGCCTACACTCTTTCGCTCAGACACCGCTCCTTAAGTTTTTGTTTAACTCCGCATAGCACAACACGCAGCAGAACGATGACCCACGAGCACCTAGGACTGAACATCACCCCCCCGCCGTCCCAGACGCAGCAAGGCCAGCGCGCCGAGCGGAGCGAGTCACCCAACGGTGGCATCGGACGTCAACCAGCGCACCAGCGACAGGAACAAATGGCACCTAGGCCCCCCGCACCCGCCAGAAACAGGGAGACGCACGCAGCAAACGTCCACAATCCGCAGAGCGCGACGACTGGCGGTCAGGAAATGGCAGCCAGGCTGAGGGAGCAAGAGAAGGAAATCAGGCAGCTCAGAGCCCAAATAGCAGCCGCAAGACCCCAGCATCAGCCGCAGCAGCAACAACAACCGCCGCAGCAGCCACAGCGGCCACAACAACCCCAACAGCTGCAGCTGCTGCCACAGCAGCAGATACACCAGCAGCAGCAGCAACCGGTCCACCTCCAGCCCCTAGCAGAACAACCGCCGCCCCAAGGAAACGTGCAGGAGGCCCTATTCACCGACGAAGCGACCATCGAGCAAGCGAGAGCGCTAGCAGCGGCCAGGGACGACAGCAAGAAGGTGCACCTCCCGGACCTCATCCCGGGCTTCAAAGCAAGCACCCTGGACATAGGTGAGCCAGCCATTTCAATTTCAATCCAACACCCCCCACCCCACCCCACCCCACCCCACCCTCCGAAACATCAGGCGGAGGAGAGCGATAGGCCTCCCCGCATCCAGGCTGGCCAGCCGAGCGACAGGCTCGCGCGCGACCACGTCCTCCACCACACCTACCAGCCGAGCGATAGGCTCGTGCGTGGTCGGCACCCGCTGGCAGCAGCGCCAGCCAGCCGAGCGATAGGCTCGCGCGTGGTGGCCCAGGGCAGAGCAGCGGCACGCACCCACACAGAGACACCCCATCCATCGCTTCCCTTCGTTCCCCACCTTTCGTTTTCTTTTTTTTTTTTCCTTTCCTTTTCTTCTCCGCACCCGCACCACCAACGCAGCACCCGGCAAACCGCGCTCTGCAACATACTGACCGATGACCCTGCACCAGCCGTGCCACTGAAAGCGGACGACGCCTTCAAGGCCTACCGTTATGTCCCTTACACCTCCCTCTCACTAGCCGCCAGGCTCAAAGCGAGCAGAGGAGAGGAAGACTTCGTCGTAAACGCACAAGGGGGCCTAACCGCCAAAGGCCTCGACCGCCGAAACGAGAAAACCATTTCAACAATAGAATGGTACGCGGTGGCCAGAGCCGCCGAGGATAGGACCAGGTTCCACCACGGTGATGTGAGAGCAGACGCACTCGCCTCTCACCACAGGCTAGTGATGGACCTAGGACGTTCCCACAACTGGGACGTCGCGATGGAGTACGACATCCAGCAGCGGGAGCTAGCAGCGCTGAACCCGGTGCACGATCTGAGAACACTGGACGTGACAGCGCTGACACTGATAGCGACCAAGCCGATCGCGGGACCACGCATCGTCCAACCTCCCTCCCCACATAGCAAACGGCCATTCCCCCGCGAATTCTCCCCTCCACCAACCGGAAAGAAATCCCGGGCCTGCTGCTTTCGATGCAGAACTGCCGGACACCTCCCCACGGACTGCAAAGCATCCACGACCAACCACGGTCGGCCGGTTGCGAGCATCGCCAGCAATGCGAGGAGCAGACACGCCTTTGTCTCCCCCAGTGGAAAGCAGTATTGCTTTAATTGGGCCAAGGGATCAGCCTGCTCCTTTGGCGACGCATGCAGCAACGCACACGGCTGTAGCCTGTGTGGAGACACCACCCACGGGGCCGGCACATGCCCGCCCCAGGCCTGATCCAAGAAAGGTAGTGACACCGCTCGATCCCGATCGAGTGGTGTCATTGCTCTGTAAATACGGCCTGCACAACAAGTGGATGCACATAGCAGATGGACTACGCAATGGTTTTGACATTGGGGTGCACGAGCGGCCCCAACGCACGTATTTATTTCGAAAATCACAGCTCATCGCGCCTGAGCCCCAGTATGATAGACGACTACATAATAGCAGAGCAGGAGATAGGACGCTACTCGGAAGTGTTCGACCCAGCGGACCTAGAGGAGATCATTGGCCCGTTCCGGTCAGCACCACTTGGGCTGGTACCCAAGCCGCACTTGGAGAAACTCAGGATGGTACAGGACCTATCGTTCCCGAGGAACGACCCCGAGTTCCCGTCCATCAACGCGGGGATAAATTCGGACGATTTCCCAACGGAATGGGGTACCTTCGACAGCACTGCAGAGCTGATCGTTACCCTGCCAGACGGCTGCAGAGCAGCAACCTTCGACATATCAGCGGCATACCGCATGACGCCAGTCCGACCAGAGCAGCAGAACGCGCTCTGCGTGTATTGGAGAGGCAAGGTCTACGTCGACCGCGCGCTCATGTTTGGCCTAACATCAAGCGCCGGGGTGTTCGGCGCAGTAGCCGACATGATCGTAGACATACACCTGGCAGCAGGGTTTGGACCCATCCGCAAATGGGTGGACGACTTCCTCGTCATCCAAACGCCGGAGGAGTCGTGGACGGAGGAAGAATTCATAGCGCTCACGGAACAGATTGGGGTGCCATGGAGTCGACCGAAAACAAGAAGGCTAGCGGCATGCCAGAAATACATCGGATTCATCTGGGACCTAGCCAAAAGAACAGCAGCACTCCCCACGGAGAAGGTCCAGGCTGTCCTAGACCTGCTAGAAAAATGGATGGACACCAAAGGCAAGTTTTCGGAACACGACGCGGCCAGCACCCATGGAAAATTGGTGCACACGGCGTGCATATTCAGGCTAGAGAGACCTTTCCTCAGGTCAATAGCACGATTCGCTGCCAGCTTCCAGTCCAAACGGGCGCGGCTATCCCCGCCACCAGAGGTGCGAGCGGACATGTCGTGGATACGTTACATCATAGAGGCCTCACCCAACGAAACGCCACTAGCGACGTGGGAACCAGTCGAGATCAGATGGTGGGGGGACGCCAGCTCCTCATACGGAGCCGGAGTCGTCGTAGGCGACCAGTGGGGAGCATGGAGCTGGGCACCCGGCACGGAAGTAGGGCCCAAGTGACAGTTCAACATCGCCTGGGGAGAGGCAGTAGCGGTCCTCTTGGGGCTGACACTCGCAATCCAGAGCGGCGTGACAGCCAGGCTGAAGGGCAGACAGGTACTAGTAAGGTCCAACAACACCAGCGTCGTAGCCGTGGTGAACAGCGGGAGAGCACGGAACAAAGAAACGAACATGATACTCAAACAGATCTACAGGCTGCTCGCGAAGCATGGCCTGCGCCTAGTAGCAAGCTACGTACCATCCGAAACGAACGTCACTGACCCGCTCTCAAGAGGCGACATAGCAGCGTTCAAAGCGGCCTTCCCGCACGTGCAGGACAGCTCCAACACCCTCCTCCCAGCTTCGCTGGAAGGACGGTTATTACAGTGGCGGTACTCTTCGCACACCCAGCACCCACCGCGACCCCCGCCCCAAGGGACAGCGCCAAGCTAAGACTCCGACCATCACCGCTGAGACCCAGATGCAGAGCAGAGGAACGCCTATTCCACTGGAGAGGCGTGCACACCCACCCCTGAACACGATCAGCAACACCTTCATACGGTACATAGAGAGCCTGGCCTCGAGGTCATCGCTGCGCGACGCCGTCAGCTACGGGGCCGGGCTCCGCAAGTTTCACATATTCTGCGACACATTCTCAATACAAGAAACAGACAGACTGCCAGCATCATTCGAAGTGATGCATTCGTTCGCCCTGTGGGTCGTGTCTGACCCAAACTCGCTGGACCTGACTATCGCGGCGAGCGTCCCAATGGAGCCAGTCTCAGTGTCCACGGCACGCAAGTACCTAGCGGCGGTAAGGGCCTGGCACATAGCCCAAGGGTGGCCCCCGCCCCTCACCAGCGAAGGACTGACACGAATAAATTGGTCCCTGCGAGGGCTAGAGAACTTAGGCGCAGGAAACCAATGCGGCCGCCAGTGACCACACGCATGCTTAGAGCGCTAAAGGCAACATTAGACATCAACGCCCCATTCGAAGCGTGCATATGGGCTATGACCCCGTGCGCATTCTGGGGAATGATAAGATTCGGGGAAGTGGCCGTCGCATCGTGCAGCTCCTTCGACGGCAGCAGACACCTGAAGAGGTCCGACGCCCTGCTGAGCAGGGACAACGATGGAAAACCGTACGCCCGTCTGGACCTACCCACAGCCAAAACCGCCCGCCCTGGAGAGATGCAATCAGTGTTCATGATAGCGCTAGGAGACCTATGCCCGCTCCAAGCGCTGCGAAATCTAGCCGCCGTGGTACCCGCCGCCCCGGACGACCCGCTGTTCTCCTGGAGAGACACCAACGGCGAGATCAGACCGATGACCAA
Organism: Gautieria morchelliformis; assembly: GCA_015179125.1. NCBI lineage: Eukaryota > Fungi > Basidiomycota > Agaricomycetes > Gomphales > Gomphaceae > Gautieria > Gautieria morchelliformis. Next base: position 147,262 of record WHVA01000074.1, read on the forward strand.
GGCGAGAGCCCTAGAGCGAGTAAACAAGATCCTGGGAGCTTGGGGATGGGGAACGACATTCGGACACTCATTCAGAATCGGAGGCGCCTCCTTTTATTTAGCACAAGGAGTAAACCCAGAGATAGTACGCATAGCAGGACTGTGGAAATCACTGGCATATGAGACCTACATCAGGGCATTCGAGCAGGTCGCATCAAGACACCTGCGAGTGCTCGAAGAAGCCTAGGCGTAGCTGTGCCGGGTTGGGGAGCGCGTCGCAAGAGCGCCGCGGGGGGCGCAGCTATGGGTGAGCGGCGATCCTACTCCGCGCAACCGGTGAGCTCTAACTCACCTCGGCCCAACCTCACAGCTCTCATCCCGGACGCACACAGTCGAAGCTGGAGTATTCTGCCATATCGGAGCGCCATGTCACATAATGCAGGAAGTCTAATCCACAGCCCACTTCTACACTTACCTCTGGAAATCATCGAGTTGATTGTGCTGAACGTCGTCGGGCTATCGAATTTATTATCCCTCAGCCTCACATGTAGGGTACTGGCCAGCATCTTATTTTCCGGCCACATCCAGTATCACACTGTACGCGCCCCAATAGGATGTGTTGACATCTGGAAGCATCTAATTCGGAATCACACGTATGCGCGTAATGTTCGCCATCTTGAGATCATCTCCAACCTCACCAGGGCCCCAAGCTCGTTTAGGCCAGTCAAATTCCTAGAGGACCGGGTCCCAGACAATGGTCAATATCCCCCGGATCCCCCCAGTCCCTCCAACCAGAGACTATCCAAACTCGAGCGTAAGATGTGGCGTGAGGGATTTCTTGTGATCGCGCTGCGTGGCATGTCCAATCTCAGGTCCTTTGCTTGGCTTCGTGGCTGTCCTCCTACTCTCTCCGGATATGAAGATATATGGGGTGCACTACGTCGGAAGCAGTACCTATCTGATGTGAAGCTACATGAGATTAGGTACCATAGAAGCTCTAACATCCGCTCCTTCCTCGACAGCCCCGTTTGTAGCACTTCATAATATTTGCACAAATTTTGATTGTTCTCGTGTAGATCTCAACCACTTTCTTTGGTCTCGTCAGATTCGATTTGACATGTGTCGCAATTCCCTTTCAAAGTCGTGACATTCTGCTTACTGTCGTGGACCTACTCGTCTCCCATTGTCCCTACCTGGAGGCAAGTTATTGAAGTAAATTGGTATTCTTACGAGTGACCTAACTCCTAGGATCTCAAAATCACAGTCGAAGGTTATCCATATTCATATCCGAATGTAGACAATTTTTTCATCCTTGGAAGGTGGTCAAGGCTCCGCATATTGCGACTCGAGAATGTCACCATATCACCCACTCACTCCATGCGTGTAGCCCTGGGATCTTTCTTCTCCACCAATCTCACAATCCAGCATCTCGTTTGCTTCCTCCGTACAGATGATGGCGATAGCCCGAACTTCAATTTCCCTCCTAACTGTCTCCCCTACCTGACATTTTTATATGCGGACGATCCGATGATTAAAGCAATACTTTCATGCCCGTGTTCACCACCGCGACCGCTCGAGAAACTTCAGGGACTAATCTTGGACAGGACCTTGTGGGAACAATCTGATTCAAATTTCCAGGGCGTCAATAAATACGCCTTGCTCTCTGTGAAAATTAGTAGGATCCAAAGAGTGGATGATCTCCAGCTTCTGGGGATGTTATTTCCGTGCATCGAATGCCTCCATTTGGAGAAGATAGACGAGAGCTCAGCGATTTGGGATGACGACACGGGATCTACTAGAGTTCTGTTGATTGTAAACGATTTCTTTCCTTGACATACCATTAGACAATATTAGTATATATTAGTTGCGGAGTACGCCAAACTGCTAATCCTATCCTACAGGCGCATGAGAAAATATTAGCAATGTCGCGTCCACTCCAGCCCACACCCACGCGTCCATTCCAGCCCACCACCGCGTCGCATGTGAGTATGCAGCCAATCCCGCCCGCTGTCTTTTATAACACCCCTAGCACTCCGATCGCATCACAAGCAGGTGGGATTGAGGAAAGGCTCAGTCCCGCCCTTTTCTCTAACTCTACTAACGCGCCCCATCCACCGGCTGTCGCCCTCTCCCTCGTTACCTCAGTCGCTGCACCCCCTAGCACACCTGACGAGTCATCAAACACCTGGTTGGACGCGTCAGGTGTGCTAGGGTCACAACCCATATCTTCACGCAAGGCACATGAAGCCTTTGTTTTGGAATCCTTCAAGATTTTGGTGTTATTGCTAACACTTCAATCTATCAGAACGTGTCGTTTACGAGACTCAAAGAATATTAAACAATGCTGCAGCACAACTCCGGAAATAATTTAATATTTGTACCTTGGTTGCAATCCGTGTAAAAACTAGTCCAAGTTGATACGGATGGAAGGCAATGCGTTTCTTAGCAGCACTGAACAATAAACTAAAAGAATGTAGGTTCAAGGACACTATCGGGGTCCAAGCGTATTCCAAAATATAAAGGAATGTACTTAGCAGGCGAGTTTATAAATGGACTGCCCTGATAATCTACCAGCGCACAGCAATAAAACGAGAGGCAAAGAATAGAATCTAAAGCGGCTTTTACAAGTAACAGGAATTGACTTGTGAAAGATATTAACCAGGAAAATCAACTGATCAACTCTCTCGGGTATTGGAGTGCGAATGGCAAGACTATCAATTGACAGACTCACTCTGTATGTAGAATTACACCCGGAGGATTAGTCTAGGTGGCTAAGCAGAAAAGTATCTATTTAACAAGGAATTAGACACTAAAGTAAGTGAATAACCCTAGCTGGGGTTAGCAGCTTAGTAAGATGCAAGTCACACGAGTCACGTGTAGGATAGAAGCAGTAGATTGCTAGATTGGATGATTATCCTAGGGGGTCAGAATGGCCTCCTTTTATATTGTAAATTACACAGGATTACATAAAATGGGGAGCTTCTATCTATTAGGCGAGTGATGTCATAAGTAAATATTTGCGCAGCTAAAACACACCCTTGTAACTATAGTGGTGTGTTTGTGCAAGGAAATTAAGAATAGATAGCCAATCACCTTCCCTGATTTGCACTGCCCAGCATAGCCTTACACAGCCCTGCATAGCCTTGCATAGCCCTGCACAGCCCTATGATGTCAAGGGTCCTATTTCAGGGGTTGTGACACTAAGCTTGGAGGCTCAGCATCCAATAAGATTGCTTGATTATGCACCCTAGTTTTGGCGCTGCATATCATTGGGCAGTCTTGCCCACAGCCTTACACAGCCATGGTTGCTATGAGGCAAGTCATGTGTCTGCTGGGTTTGAACTATATTTAAGTGTACAGGCTTGTGTAAGCTGCACCGGATATTCCCAATCTCACCAGCTGAGATTGAAAGAGCCAAAGTGTCGGAGTTGTGGGTGTTTGAGGACGTGCGGCTCTGAATAAGCGCGTTCGAGGATCGCTCCGGTCGGAGTTTGAAATTGAGCGCCGATGACAAAGTTATGGACTCTCATGGGTTCATAGCCTTTGTCAAACACAATAAAGCAGTTTTGAGCCAAGGAGGTCAGGACAATTGGCGAAAAAATGCAAGAAAATTCAAGGAATATTCTAAAAACAGTTCTCCATCAAATCTGCGTGTATTGGCTGATGTTAAGATGGGAAAAAGGTTTTTACAGACTTTTTAATGCTTTTTTCGAGATTTTTAAACTAGAAAGCTGGTTCCTACACAGTTATCCCCCCTTAGAATATTCCTGCACCTACTCATACTTAGTAAACTCGGTGACTTTCGAGTTGTAGACGAAACCGGCCCCGAGAGGAACAGTCGTGGTGCGAGATAGTCGGAGACGCGGGTCACAAGTCGGAGCAGGAGTTGTAGAGAGAGTGGTATGGAAGGATCGCGCATTGAAGACCGGGCGCGGAGGAGGAGCTGAGGAAGAGGTAGCGCAGTAGGACTCCACTTCGCCACACTCAAGTGCATGCCGCTCCTCTATGCGTTGAGCGGCGGTTGGCTGCCACAATACCACCTGCTTTTTGTTGGCTTCGAGTCCGTCACGGACCGAGTCCTCAGGTGAAGAATCGCGTGACCTTTTGAGGTCCTCGCGGTCGGCGATGCTGTTGAAGGCTCGAGCAACGCGCGCTGCAGGAGATGAGACGTTGGAGGAGGATGTATGCGTTGAGGACGGCTTACTAGAGGGCTCAGCAGACTCAGTGAGAACCATGTCTTCCTCTAAAGAATTGGGTTCCCACTCTTCCGAGCTTGCCTCAGTTACTTGGTCACTGGCTGTGGTGTCGCGATTGCAGATAGAGTGATCGCTCGAAGGAGAAGTGGGCCAGGTCCACGAGCAATTGGGAGTGATCGCAGATTGGAGCTGAGCTTTGCAGATCCAGGCTGCGAGCTGGCGGGAATTGTTTTGCCACATCGCCAGACGCTTGCCAATGACTTCCGGCGTTTCTGGGAGAAGAAGGAAATTATGAGAAAGCTGCTGGAACGGAGGGAAAGGTGGGTGGATGATTCCGATTTCGGATAGCTTTTCGGTAGGGATGGTAGTAGGGAGCGGATGTTCTTCCGAGTCACCTTTCCACCCGTGAGCGGCAGCCATGATGTATCGGGTTTTCATTTTCAGAGACTCCCAGCACGCGCTGGCAAGATCATTTCGCATTACTGCCATCCCTTCATGAGGAGGATTTAAGAAGCAAAAGTCGAATTTATTGGGCTTGTAGTAATCGAAATCGGCAGTGAACTGGAATGGATAAGACAGCGCTGGAACTGGTCCCTGAACGAGACGATTTTCGAGAAGAATGGTGTGGAAACCAATAGAAGAGATTTTAGGAAAAGTGGACATAGTAAGAGCTGATTTTTTCGAGAGTGAGCAACGGGAGGTAGGATTGGGAAAAGGAACTACGAGTGATTCTTTGAGAAAGGTTTAGAGTAGGTTGTGGATGAATGGAATGTAGAGAGATACGACAGTGAAACTAGGGCATACTATGAGACAGTGGGAACGATTAGGTATGACACGACGCCAAGCAGATCATTTGGAATCTCACTGAGACAGCTCATGGGATTGGCGACGCGAGTCCCAATCCTTGAGGATGTCCGGAGCATTTTTGAGCTGCCATCGGGTTAACCACTCGTCGAAGGAGGCATCGTAACCCACGAACCTGACGAGGAGTTCCTGCATCCGTCGACCCTTTCGCGATTTCCGCCAGCACTCTCGAGTGATCAACTCTACTTCGAAATCGGCGCGGTTCAATGATTTAGTGGGACGCATACCAAATTCTGAATCAGAGGAAGTGTATGTTTCGAGGTGAGTGATGTTGAGCACGGGGTGCATGCCATAGGAAGCGGGCATGCGAAGCCGATATGTGGCAGGGCCTAATTTTTGTGAGACTTCGAAGGGACCATCATATTTCATTAGTAACTTCTTACCTCGTCCCCTTTCTGAGCTGAGGAGGCGGAGGGAATGAGGATTAATGAGAACCTTGTCGCCCACGTCGTACTCGAAATTCAGGCATCCCTGATTGTAGGTCTTCTGTTGCGCAATCTGTGCGAACTGAAGCGTGAGCTTGGCCTGGTCTCTGTAGGCCTGGAAACCCTGAACCAGATGAGATGCGTCAGGGTCTTCAGTGGCATCAGAGAGAGGTTCGGTCATGTGATTCTTCGCCGTCCTCGGTCCCGAGATAGTGCCGTTACCCCGCACACTGTTTTGGGATGCCGCCGGTACTGATGTCATTGGTCTTGGCACTCCGTCGACTTCTGGATGCAGGAGCGCCCCGATGGTAGTGGGGGTAAAGCCAAAGAGGAGGAAGGAAGGAGAGAATGTTGTAGCAGAGTGGGGAGTAGTGTTATATGACAGACTAAAAGGGTGTAACAAAGAGAACCAGTCGTTCCAAAGCGGATTAATGTACGAATGAAGGGCCATTTCAAGTATTTGATTCATGATCTCAGTCTGACCATCAGCCTGAGGATGATATGCCGTTGTGAGGGCTTGTCGCATGTTCATTAGTCTGCAAACTTCCTTCCAGAACGTCCCTGTCCATCTGGAGTCTCTGTCAGAGACTATCTGCCTAGGTATTCCATATTTTGACACTATGTGCTCAAAGAATAACTTGGCAGTAGTTTCTTCATTCACAGAGCTGTGAGTGGGGATGAAGGTGGCATATTTCGTGAGTTTGTCTACAATGACTAGGATGGAGTCGTAGCCATTGCTTTCAGGAAGTTCAGTGATGAAATCCATAGTGACAACTTCAAATGGTTTTTCTGGAATAGGTAGAGGCTGCAGCAGACCAATTGGTGCATGCCTTCGAGGCTTGGCCTTTTGGCAAATGTCACAGCTTACTACAAATCTCTTGACATCCCTACTCATTCTGGTCCAGTAATAAGTGGAGGATAATTTGTTGTAAGTCCTGTGATATCCGGCGTGAGCTCCTTCAGTGATTTCGTCATGGATTTCACTAAGAAGCCTTGCTTGCTCACTCCTGGGAATGCATAACCTGTTATTCCCATTCCAATCTTCGAAGTAAAGTAAGCCAGTCTCACTTTCAAAGAACAAGGGTTGTTTTGGATTGCTCCAATTTGACTCATTCCTTAATTCTGACAGTACTTTACTGAAGTAAGGGTCTGAGGTATAACCGTCTACGATTTTTTGGATTTCTTCCTGAGATAAGCTCGTAACCAGATTGAAGCTTTTGGCAGCTGTGAACGGGAGAGTGATTGAGTCTGCCAAGTTGGTGTGAGCTTGTACCGCAGTAGAATATGTTTTGGGCAAGGTTCTCGAGCTCTCCTCTTCGAAGTCAGCCATTAGACATAAGGTTTTGGCTTCGAATTCAGGAGAGATCTCTGAATAGAATTCGGAAAGAGAATCCTGCTCAGAATCCAGGATAGTAGGAATGGAATCATCAGAAGAAGGTCCATCTTGAAAAGGGACATTCCTTCTGAGTTGAGAAATAGGATCCACATTAGAATGCACACGTCCAGCTCTGTGCACAATTTTTAAGTCTGGGTAGGCTGCAAAAACTGTGCCCCAGGTCAATAGTCTCCGATTGACGTTCTGGAAGGTACGACTCCAAATGAGGGCAGCATGATCAGTAATGGCTATCACTTTTTCCCCTTCAATATAGGGTTGAAATTTGATGAGACCGTCACGTAATGCTAGGGCTTCCCTTTCAGTGGGAGAATAGTTACATTCTGCTGGCTTCAGAGTTCTGGACCAGTATGCAATTACTCTTTCCACGGAAACGGTAGTGTTTTCCAAGTCCTTGTCCCAGATACCAGGGGTAGGAAGTGGCTCATCCTTAGACACTGAGATAACCAGTTGCCGAACAGGTTGTCCATTGTAAAAAGCGGTTTTGAGCTTATCATATGCCTTGGTACCTTTAAGGTCTCTGATTTTGATTGGTTGGACCTGCTGAAGTATAGCAGCTATGCCGACATCACAGGCATCAGAGTACACTCTGTAACCGAGTTCTGGGATGGCATAAGCTTTGACAGGTGCACTGACTAAAGCTGTTTTAGCCAGCTCAAAGGCTTCTTGTTGTGTGTTACCCCAGCTCCAGGTGGAACCTTTCTTTAAAAGTTCAAATAGAGGGGCCACCATCCAGGCATAAAATGGAATGTATGAGGAAAAGTAAACCATCATGCCAAGGAATGTTTGCAACTCATGAACATTCTTAGGTTCAGCCAGTTCTAGGATAGCATCAACCTTTTCCTTGTGAGTGGATAAACCCAGCCGTGATACCTTCTGTCCTAACAGCATAAGTGACTGGTAGGCAAGATGGCACTTAGCTGGTGACAGCGTGATTCCTGACCTTTCAATGGCACCAAAAACCTTATCAAGGTGAGTTAAGTGTTCTTTGAAGGTTTTGGAATAAATGACGATGTCATCAATGTACACCAGTGCAAAGATCCAGAGAAAAGGTGCTAGGACACCCTGCATGACTCTTTGGAAAACTGCTGGCCCATTTCTATACCCAAAAGGCAGACGCCTGAAGTGGTACAGTCCTCGGTGAGTCCAGAATGCAGTTTTCTCCTTGACATTGTCAGCCATTTGCAGTTGCGTAAAGCCTGCCAATGCATCCAAGGTTGAGAGCCAACGGGATCCTGTAAGTGCCTGTAAGATAGCATCTTGCCTAGGCAGAGGGAACTCATCAGGCACGACTACTTCATTAAGTTTTCTGTAGTCGATGCACATTCTAGGTTTTCCATTACGATAGGATATCAATGCTGGAAAACCCCAAGGGCTTTTGGATGGTTCGATAACTCCAAGGTTAATCCATGCATCCATCTGCTTGTCAATGAGTTCTCTCTTAGCGGGAGAGGCATTATATGGAGGGAGAGAAATTTCCTTAGTATCAGGATGTAAGGTAATTTCAACCTTCGCATTATAGTGTCCAAGCCTGCCATCTAGACCAAATGCATCTTTGTGGGAGAGAATGACGTTCTGAAGTGCTTTCTTATTAGACTGATCGAGTTCTGGAGAGAAGTCAATTTCATCTAACAGTCGCTGTTCCGGAACGTCCTCCATAGGTGTTTCTTGTGTCTTAGGACCTCCCTGAACCACTTCGCCTGCAGCTTCCGAAGCAGTGCTCGCTGAAGGGTTACCTGGCTCAGAGTTGTATTGAGCTAGGGCCCGTACGAGTCTAGCATGAGACAAGCAAGACTTTAACTGCTCTGGATCCATATTTGCAACTTTATCTAGCCAACTAGTAGGATTTCTAGCATGACCTAAGAGTTGTCCTTGATGAATGGTAACAGGTTGAGAAGAAAAGTTACACACGTGTAACCATGGGTTATTACGAGATACAATAGCATCTGTAATTCCGTAAAAATCTTCTGGACCTCGGTTGGAATGAAGTATCTTTTCGACAAAGACTTCGTTACCATTACCAGGGAAGTATATGGAGACAGGTACGAGAGATGCTGATTCAGGAGGAATCGTGATCGGATACAGAGCTCTTACGCTTGAGTCGGCTATAAGAGCTCTTTGCCTTTTCCTAGATTTCTTAAGACGCCTGTGAGCCTTGAACTTCGCAGTGAGAGAAGTTAAGTTTGGCAGAGTCCTAATTTTGAAGGAATGTCCCGCTTCATCTTATAAAGGAGTGCTGATTGAATTCTCAATTTTGGTTTTACAACCAGTATCCCCGAACAAGAGATAGCTGTCTGAACCTTCACGGATCAGAGAAATCGAGTATTGATCAGCAAAATCATTTCCAAGGATAACTGGAGTGGTCATGCCTTTAACGACATAAGCTTCCACTTCAAGCTGAACAGGACCAGCATCCGAGTCAAAGAATAGGGGAATAGTAACATATCCCGAAATTTTTGAAGTGCCAGTAACTTGAATTGAGTTGTGGGTGCTAGAGGATCCACAACTCTGTAATGACAGAAAAATGGTAGTTTGAGCCATGGAGACTTTGGAAAAATAAGGAAAAATATAAGATAACTAGAGGAATGTTTGAAAAGCCTTTCCCCAGTTATATTAACAGCATACAGATACTGTTAATTCTTCAAATGTGTTTTTACATGTTGTCAAGACAAAAAGAAAAGACTAGGGCTGGTTGCACAGCCGTTCCCCTACACCCATCCCTCTACCGGCTGCCATTTGGGCCGGTATCCCCCATGTCCCCTGCGTGGAGTCCCCTGGGTGTCAAGGTGTGTCGACGCCCCCGCACCCTGCTAACCGTATGCCCAGTCTCCTCATGATGAGCTCCGTGTCGTCCATGCTGCAATCGCACCCGCACCTGCACCCGCACCCGCACCCGCACCCACACCCGCCGCCGCCCGCTCCCCCACCACCCCGTCCTCCTACACCAGCTCGGCCCCCCCAGCACCTCCGCCCCCCTCACCCCACCCCATACATGTGCGCCCCTGCGGTTTCTGAGCTCAAGAACGTGTCAGGATCGGCGAAGTTGCCTTATGGTGCATTGGCACTCGGTGCGGAAGGGATCAAAGATGCTATTACGAACTTTGATGATGTGTATGTTCCACGTTATATGATCCCTCAGATTTTCGGGGCTTATGCTACACAGGAGGAAATCCGACATCGAGAATGAATGCCTACCGTCAGATCTCACTGATCCAATGTCAGAAGAAGCTAAGCCCTTCCTCTCCAATCCTATGACACCCTCTTCTGGAGATTCTCCTGTAGTGGGTTCTCACCATTAGTACAAAGTAGCAAACAAAATTAAAACCTGCATTGAACTACATACAGTAAGCTAAGCTTGACATTGTTCCCCCCTCAGCACCCAAAATGCAAAATAAAAAATGCTTGTTTTATTCAGATTTTTTAGTTCTATGCCCTAGCTATGGTCCACATAGCTTCAGATATGAAATTTCAAGCGAATCGGAGCGATATCAAGCAAGATATCGTTGTTCGAAGTTTGCGCGCTAAAACGGAAGCAAATTGCAAACGGGTGTAATCAGCCCGGCTGTAGCGTGCGGCTTGCTTCCGCTTCCAGGTGGCAATGGAATCGCTGTAACTCTGCCCATTTTCTCTGATGTGACTGCGCGAATCGACAGAGAGGATCGTCCAAAGGAAGCTAAATTATCTTATCCAATGCAGAATCATTTCTTAAACCCTGACAACATTCTAACTGTCCTGAAAAGCAATGATGCTTACCCAAGGTAAGAAGTTCAATAGGGCGTTTCACGAAGGTGAATTCGACATGAAATCGGTACTGAAATCGGTCCCGCACTCCGCCACAAACTCGCAGAGTTCGAGTTCAGGCTTAAGACGATGACCACGGCAAGGTCAAAGCTGCACAAGATGGACAACGTATGATAATTGAACTGGGGAATATACATGCGAATGTAAACTACTTATATCGAATGCTTGTAAGGTATCAGCGAATAGGAAAGAGGCCGTCACAAGTCAGGGTTGGATAGGGGTGCGCAGTCATGATACTAGGTAGATGGAATAAACATACAATAGAGTGAGGGGAGAATGCGAACATGAAACGACGGAGAATAAAGGGAGCGAAGGCACTTATGGACAAAACCATGTCTTGGGACCCGCATGCATGCTACCCTGCACGGGCTCTTCGTTTACTGGGTTGATCCTGCACGGCCTATGGAAGAGACGTCCTGCGATCACACCTTGGCCATACGAACACCCAATGGGGTTGGATTAAGAAGATGATGGGGTTAATGATGAACCATCATGCCGGGTGAATGGTATCGATCATATTCGATGGCGTGCCTGCTGACGAAATACGCGAGCAGCAAATAGCGGTTCGGAGAATGGGGCGAACAGTGGGTAGGGTGGACGTAGAGGGGAAGTGGTTGGTAGGTGCGGCGAACTCTGGCGAAGATGCTAGGGAATGACGAGGGGGAACATAGAGGTAGCGCGGTAGGAGAAATAAACCGGTCGTGACAATAGGACCTTAGACAGGTCTACGCCTTGCTCGACGATCCGGCGCAGGGGCGCGCCGTCATTTCCTGCGGCGATGGCTCTGATGTCATCGTCGGCGTCGCGTGACACGGTGATGTTCGCAGGCTCTGGTGAGCCCTGGTTTAACGCGGCAGATTCCGTTACTCTCGCCTCTGTCTTCTCAGCGAGGTGTTTAGAGCGTCTTGTCGCCGCTGTTCGCAGCTCGTTATACCGATCGGTGGGCAATAACTCACCATCCAGGTCTAAACGTGCATCCACGTTCACGAAGACGTGGTCCGGGTGATTGTCATCACTCGTGTCGCTCTCGTAGTAGCGCGACAGGCAGTCCGCTACCTTGTTCTCTACACCGTCGACGTGAATGGTGTTGAAATTGAACCGGGAGAGAAACTCCCACCATCTGACCTGGCGGTCAGATAGGCTCTTCTGGGTCTCGAAGTACTCGAGCCCTTTGTGGTCTGTGACGAGGGTGAACCTTCGCCCCAGCAGTTTGTCCTCCCATTTCATGAGAGCCTCAAGCACCGCGATCGTCTCATGCTCGTGAGTCCGGTAGTGTTGCTACGCAATGCTGAACTTCTTTGACAAGAAGCCGGCAGGTCAACAAGTTTTCCAGTCAGGACCTTGGCCGTAGACCACACCGACACCGGCTTTTGATCCGTCGGTGATCACCCAGATCGGCTCTGGGCACCTTGCGTCTACTGGACGCAGGATCGGGGCCTTACAGGCCAACACCTTAATGCTTTGCCAGCATTTGTCTAGTAGTGGCGTCCATTCGAATGGACGGTTATTACGCGCACAGCCCGATAGTGGGGTGGTATATGCGCTAACATCTGGCATGTAGTGTGCCAGATACTGTACCAGCCCGAGGACTTAAAGCTGGCTTGAGAGGTCTCCTGGTGCTCAGAACCTTTTCCATCATCTGAGTGGCCCCTGGTGTCTGTATCATTCTATCCCATCCATTGATCGTTTATTCTAATACATAGCCGAGCCCTGCCTGTCTTTCAGTTCTCTCAGCCCTACTGAATCTCCTTTCAGCGCATTTCACAAAATGCCATATGCGTGGCCTCATTGCCATCCGGCCCTATCTTCATGAGAAAACAGCCCTTGGCGCTCTTCTTTTTCACTGTAGACTGTAGACTTCCTCTGGGATGCAACTCCTTGCCACTAGCTCCGCAGCAATCGCGCAAGGTATCTGACCTTACGCTTGTCGCCCAAGAGCGATGGGACGTCCGTTCTGATGAACTGCCTCTGGCCACCCTGCTAAATTTCAAGAACTGGGACAAACTGTTCCCAGAATTATATCTGTATTTATCTACAAGTCCTCTGCTTCACGATGCGATTTTTGGGCTTGGCTATTCAAAACGGAACCCGATCAAGTATTATCTCCAGCATCTGTCCTCATCCCCTTGCATGCGTACCTGGATGTCATGACATTACGGCACGAAGGCGGAATGAACCCGTTACCCGATGCGTGGTTCTCCGCTGTTGTGCAGTTGCTCTTCCGCACTAAAACGTCTGACGGTTTACGTACTGTGTGCGTCCTGTATCTGGCTGGTGTTCCAAGTGTCTCCCTCGAGTCGAGAACATCTTGTCACCTATCTCGCAACACAAAAATTCAGAATGAAATTGGGGCCTTCCTCAATCCTCAATCTTGCTAATTTATCGTCAAATCAACATGCCATCGCGCCCCTCGTTCTTCGTTCATCCCTTCTAACATGGATCGAAAGGCAGCTGAGGCAAGAACAGCCATCGAGGGGAGCCTATTGCGTGGGTGAAGATCCTGGAGAACATTATCGTTACCGCCAACGATGATAAAGTTGAGAAAACTACTCGCGGAGAGTTCTATGCCTCTTTAACGCGATGCCTATGTCTGCTGCTCTGTGGCGTCACCGTCTCAGGTACGTGGTTGCTGCGCTCATGCGCTCACAGCCGTTACGTTGTGCTCCAGAGACGGCAGACATTTTTTCTTACATTATCCCATGTCTTATTGCGTGTCGCTGTCAACCCCGCTGGCCGTAGCGTCCACGTGGTAGAACTTCTCCAGCACGCAAGCCACATCCTGCGACGTTTCGAACCTTTGCTTTCGTGGACAGACGAGGGAAATACATGGACGGCAAGCGACCATGCTGTCGTGCCAGGACCACCCCATCGTGCGCGCGGGCTCTTCGACATCACGGATGCGACGAATGACATCACAGGCCACACCCGGCACGCGTTACGGGTGTGGGGTGAGACCGTCGCTACCCTTTGGAGGGCAGCACGTGATACATCACTCTCCAATTCAGATGAAAAAAACCAGTGTATATTTCGTACTTCCCGAATACGCCCTAGTAGTCATTCAAGGCCATTCGTCTTCATAGTACACGTCTGAAGATCTGGCCTAAGTCTCCTCCGCTTCAACAGCCTGCAACTTCCGTTTGGAAAGTTCCTTCGTACGGCGAATGAAACTGTACCTCTCGTCAGCAAGCACTCACGCGTGTCGTGATGGCCACGGCATCATCATAGGCTGAAAACGTACTCACTCATTGTACTGACATCTTCACGAGCAGAAACAGACCCAAAGCAAAGATGTGTGTCAGGCAACAGCGTATGCCTCCAGCCTCACATAAATCATAAGTACATACAGCTCATACGCGTGTCTAACAAACCAAGGAGTATCAGAAAGGTCACGCGTATGAATACAGAAATATTTTTACCGTTCATGATTACATTCCCAAGGAACATATGCATTCTTCCGGCGGCATTGATTCAACGGAATGAGGAGGCTGAAATGAGAGGAGCAGCGCGGTTGACGCATTCAAGGCAGGTTCTTAATGTGCACTGAATCTGGGAGCAATATCACAGGACTCACGAGGAGCATCCATCCCTGTATCCCAATGGCACTTTGTTCGTCTTTAGCTCTTCTTGAGCTGCAGTACTTGCTGACTGAGCCATTGGAATGTTGAAGCGATGGTTGAGCGCAGCGAGAGTAAGCGCTCTCACTTTACGGCCTCGGTAGGCGCTTTACTCTCTAAGCTACCAGTATTTGTCCCGCTCAAGGAATTCGTTCTCTGATGACGCGAACAGACAGAGCGGATCGTCCTAAGAAAGCTAAATTATCTCATCCGACACAGGATACATTCTTACTAAACGCTGACGATATTCAAACTGTCCTGCAAAGCAATGATGTTGAAATGCTTACCCAAGGTGAGCAGTTCAATTGTTTCGACGAGCTGTCTTACGAGCATAAGCACCAAATAGCATTGACAACGCTGAGGAACCAGTTAACCGTCCGTTTTGAGGAAGATGCGCTACTTCCGCAGGACGAACGGCTACTCCTCGCTCAAAGCTGGCTTCAGAGGTCTCCTGGTGCTCGAGACATATTTTCCATCATCCGAAGCGCGCCGAAAGTAAGTGGCCCCTGGTGTCTGTATCATTCTATCCCATCCATTGATCGTTTATTCTAATAAATAGCCGAGCCCTCAAGTGTCCTCCCTCTGCATTGCAGTTCTCTCAGCCCTACTGAATCTCCTTTCAACACATTTCATATATCACAATCTTGGAGAGGCTATTATTAAAACTTTGCTCTCTTCCTCACAAATTAGGCAGCTCAACGCCAACCTTGCTGACACAAGCTCGGATTTGATACTATCTACTCTGAAGTTGTTTAATGCTATGTCTAACTTTGCAGGCGGGGTGGAGAAAAGATCTGTCATGGATGAGTTTGCATGGGGTCAGAAGGTATACTTACTGCAGAGTGGTGTCACATTTGCTGGTTTTGACTGACATTGCTTTCGTTTAGTCACTTCATAAATTGCTTTTCCTTCGCAGAAAGGGAAAGGGCGCCCGAGTGAGTAATCCATTAGCACACCCAGGTCCTGTTCATAAGTTATCTCGAAACTCTCCAGTTTGGTATCGCTTACACAGCCTCCGCTGTTTAGATATCCGCACTCTTTACGTGTCTTTTGTCCTCTCGTTTCTTTCGACCACAACTCCAACGCCTATCAAATTATCATTCCTTGAGCAGCACCGGGAGATATTTCTGCTTATTTTCAAAGGTATCCCCCAAGATCCCTACCTGGTCGCTCGTCGCATATTGGAGATATGCTGGGAAGGACTATGGGGCGATCCTAAAATAAAACGAACCCTTAAAATTAGCTTGTTCAACGAGTCGGTTCTTAAGCACCTCCTCAAATTATATGACCGAGACGCTCCTGAGGACGGTACTGCGGACCATGTGCCAGCCGACCTGATCCACCACTTCATGCTGGCAATAACGACTCGGCCTGGCGTGGGCATTTGTTTTAAGAGCCGAGGCTGGTATCCAAGGGACAACTCATTTGACGAAGCTACAGAATTAAACCTCGACTCGGATGCTGAAATAGGACCAAAGGGTCAAGGAGGTAAAATTTACAATAAGATTTTGGCCAATATCGTAAAGACCCTCAAAGTCAACGAGGATGCAAGGCAGCAAGAGCTAGCTTTAAAAATTCTTGAAGCATGCCCAGAACTCGTTGCAAGGTCTGTCCCTTCATTCTAGTCAGTTAAATATCTAAGAAATTTAATCTATAGTTACTGGTCGGCTGCGAATCTGACATTAGAGCCACGCCTCTCTTCCCGGTGGATCACGAATCTTTCCATTGTTGGTACCATAATATCGTTACCAATTCCTACATCGTCATTCCTCCTCCCCCAATCTACCCATCTTGACCCTTCACCCCCTCCACTGTCTTCGATGACAACCAACGTTCTTCCCTCTGTTTTGAATAAGACGCATCTCACGAAGGGTCTCCAGTCGCCTTCGAGCCTCGTTCGGCACTGTACTGCTTTAGTGCTGTCAAAATGTCTCACTAAATTGGACAATGTCTTGCGCATCTTGTGCGAAACGGCTCGCAAATTGGAAGAAGACAATGATACAGGACAATGGCTAAAACGTTTCAGGGAGCTGGAGGTTGAGGTCGAGAGGAGAGTGCCGGATTTTATGGTCATTGTTGCGATGGTTCAACAGAAACATGCCATGCCCTCGAGAGAACAATATCAGCCTCAGACCTCGTTGCTCACGGAATCGGCCCTTCGTCTGCTCTGGCTCTATCACAAGCTTTTCCCAAGACTTGTCTCTGAGGTCAGGTTTGACGTTGGAAAGCTTCTCCTGGGTGTCTTTGACTTCACACATGGTTTGGCCGATAGCAGCGATATGAATACCGATAGCTTTCTGATGCAGAACAGCCAGAATGGATTAGATGTCTTGCGACAGTTGCATGTCGTACGTTTACTCAAGGAGAGTGATCAGTTCGCGTGGTCAACTAAATCAAGTGCGTCAAGATATTCCTAATGCATAATATACTCAAATCCCACTTGTGCATATAGATGCCTCTCATAGCCATCTCTATGCCATAATGATGCTCTATAGCAAGACCTCTCATCTCGCTGTACGAGATGTCACATCGGATCTGCTTACCCACCTTCTCTCATCCAGCATTCTGTTTTCTCACGATCTCTCCGAACTGGATTTGTGGCTCAGTGCTCTCCCGTCAACACGTAGGGGCGCGAATGCGACAGCACCAGATGGTACTCCCCTCACGGATGAGAGCAATGGGGTACTTGTATTCTTGGACGATTGTATCCAGCGCTGCCTTAAGACGCCCTATCGCTATCTGGAAGCCATTACCACGTTCTTCAACGATAAGATGCACCTCGATGACAAATCGTTCACGCCGCACGATCCTGGCGTATCCCCCAGCCCTTTACTCATGACCGTTCTTGAGCAGCTACGAGCTAAGATTATCGCGGGCCTGCTGTCACCCTCTGATGCACTCGCAGTCGCCACGTTCGTAAGAAAAATCGTATGTGGACTGACAGCCAAGATGCATGACCTTCAGCGTATTTGGGCAATAGTGTCGGAAATAGAGGATATTTTATGCATGTCAGCTGTGGCCCCCGAATCGACCATTATGCAGGAAGCGATCAAAAGAGAAGCGGACTTATTGTCGCACGTATTGCGGTTCATTCAAAATCCGTCCCCTCAGAGTACAAGCTCAACTAGTCCTGCCGTGCAGGGATTCCTGGCACAGGTGGAGAGTCTGCCTATCCGTGAGTCGTCTTAAAACACTTTCGCACATATTGATCGTGCGGTTCTTTCACCAGCCTCATCTGAGACTGCCTCGTCTAGTGCCGCATACGAGCTTGTTGACTGGATTCGCATCATCCATCCGCCGCTTCATCATACTGAGATCGGTCGACTACTCGGCCTGATTGTTCGCCTTTCGCCCTCTGCTGCAACGGAATTTCTTTATCAAATAGATCCGCAACACGGCGTAATGTGGAATGGTTCCGATGAACAAGTAAAATTGTTGGAAAAAACGTAGGTGCTCCCACATGATATCCAGAAGAAACTTCCTAACAAAAGAAATTCAAAGTCTTTCGTTTGAGTGGGCTTATCTGCATTCGACTCCCGAGCAGTTGTTACAGAAGGATGTCAGGGACAGTCTGGTGTCCATTTTCTTCTCAAAGAGAGCATGGAATCGCTCGCTCGAACGCAGAGTGTCGATTTGCATGCATAGAGTGGCAACAAACAATGAAATTCACTTGACATCGACGTCACTTAGGCACGCCGAATTATCTCTATTGGGATCTATCATGCGCACAGGCCACTCTCAGCGAGACATTGACCTATCTCGATTAAAACATACTCTGTTCTTAGAGTCCGATCCTATCAAGGAGCTGTGCTACTCTCGGGATATCTCAGCTGTGGAATTAGCAGGTGGGTTTATACCGTGTCTGGACTTGATGTATTGTGTGATGCCGTTCCAGGGCTCTCGAATCTTGTCGGGGCTAGCCTGCAACCCAAGGCGGAATCGGATCATAAACTCGCGTTTGCGTACAGCAACTTTTGGATGGAATCAGAGAACTGCGACAGCTTCCGAACAGTGCGTTGTGTCCGTCTCGCTCGACTTAATTACTTACATCTGTTGGTGCAGTGCACGATCGCTGCGCCATGGCTCCCATTCATGAAGCCATCGGGGGTGATCAAACATCTTGACACTGCCATCAGAGCTCTAGAATGCGGTCACTTACTCGATGGTGCTGATCAGACCATCGTGAACGTCATTCTGGACACTCTTGTGCAGCACTCCACAAATGGGCAAGTGCTGAGAGAACTTGAACGCCGTATGCGTGGCCTCATTGCCATCCGGCCCTCTCTTCATGAAAAAACAGCCCTTGACGCTCTTCTTTTACTCACTGTAGACTCTAGACTTCCTCTGGGATGCAACTCCTTGCCACTAGCTCCGCAGCGATCGCGCAAGGTATCAGACCTTACGCTTGTCGCCCAAGAGCGATGGGACGTCCGTTCTGCCGAACTGCCTCTGGATTCCGCCCTCATTCCCACCCTGCTTAATTTCAAGAACTGGGACGAAACTATTGCCAGAATTATATCTGGATTTATCTACAGGTCATCGGCTTCACGATGCGATTTTTGGGCTTGGCTATTCAAAACGGAACCCGATCAAGTATTATCTCCAGCATTTGTCCTCATCCCCTTGCATGCGTACCTGGAAGTCATGACATTACGGCACGAAGACGGAATGAACCCGTTACCCGATGCGTGGTTCTCCGCTGTTGTGCAGTTGCTCTTCCGCACTACAACGTCTGACGGTTTACGTACTCTGTGTGCGTCCTGTATCTGGCTGGTGTTCCAAGTGTCTCCCCGAGTCGAGGACATTTTGTCACCTATCTCGCAACACAAACTCAAAATGAAACTGGGGCCTTCCTCAATCCTCAATCCGTGCGGTTGCTTCGCGACCTTCATCGCCTTGATGTTGCAGCCCTTTATCCTGTGCTGCATGAGGTTAGTGACGTGGCGCTGAAGTGGATGGTGCCTCAGTTCTCCGGAGACGGAATATCTGAGAATGATATCACGGTCGTCGATGAAATATGTGAGTTTCCGTCATAAATTGGGTTAGGAAGGGAAAACTGCAGCTTGACCGACACCGCTAGCTCAACTGATCCCCCACATGGAGGCGAAGCCTCACCTGGTGGAGCCGATAGTAAAAGCGGCGATCCAGAATTGCTTGCATATGCCGAGTGTGGTTAAATGCCTTCCGCCCTTGGTGTTGTCTGCACACCTCAAGGCGAGCATCTCGGTCTGTCTAGGTCCACGGCTCTGCCTAATGATCGATCTAGCCTGCAGCTGTGAACCGGCACTTACAAAGCATAGTGCAGCACGCGCAGCTCTTTCGCAGCGCAGATCCTTCCGTATCAAGCAGACAACCCATCATCTACCTTTTGCACACCCTATTTCACATGCATCCGACCAACACGTGCCAGCCCAGTCATATCGCGCCTCTCACGCGCCTGTACGGGGGCACCTTGTCTCTCTCAGACCGCTTCCTTCTCTCCATACTTAATCTCTATGAAATACAGCGAAAGGAGTCGGTGGCTTCCATGTTCCGAAGTTGGTCCACCACGCCTTCTGCGCCCCCGTCCCCGGATATCATACGAGCCATCACCAGCCTTGACCCGGCCAAAGTCTTCCGAACGTGCACCGCCTTTCCCACACGGCGACGATTAGACGGACATGGTCTCGCGAACCTTTCAATAAGCGACGATGGTCTTTACGACCCAGTTTTTTTGTCGTGCTTGGTTGCGCAATTAGTCTTGGAACACAGGGAGCTATCCTCTACAGAGTGGGTGCAGGTGTTCAGAAGTAACATCGTCTCGCTTGTCGTCTGCGTGTTCACTTCGAGAAACGAGGACTTTCGGAGAGTGGGGGCGACGACTTTGGCGGGTCTGCTGCAGCGGGTTCAGGTTCGTCCCATTTCTTACATGATGACATGACCATAATATTCCATTAGGAGGCCGAATTTCTGGAAAAAGATCAAGTCGTTTATATCTTGAATATTCTACGAGATCTTCTTCCGCCTCCTTCATCTGCATCGTCGGCACCCCGTCTTGCAACGTATTCAACGCTCCTGTTAGCACATGCTCTACGCGCGACGTTCTACCCTTCGTCTTTCCTCTACCCTGTCATATCGCGATTTCTACTCCAACGTCCGGAATTAGACACGACGGATGTGCCCATGCTGTATTCGCTCTTATACAGTAGCGAGGATGGCGAGTGGGCGAAAGAGCGGGCATGGATGGTCCGGTTCTTATGCGAGGCCATGCATGAGGGCGGTGCGCAGGATTGGAAGGTGCTTAGACGACGGCACACCTGGGATCTCGTGGCGAGTATGTGGCAGGCGACAAGACCGGCAGAGAGATCACTGAGGAAGGGGATACTGGAGGTGAGTCACGGCTTTCATCGTGAGCCACAGGCCTCCTTAACCGAATCCTAGTTCCTTGCTAATTTATCCTCAAATCAACATGCCATCACGCCGCTCGTTCTTCGTTCATCCCTTCTAACATGGATCGAAATGCAGCTTGAGGCAAGAACAGCCAACGAGGGGGAGTCTATTGCGTGGGTGAAGATCCTGGAGAACATTATCGTTACCGCCAACGAGGATAAAGTTGGGAAAGCCACTCGCGGAGAGTTCTATGCCTCTTTGACGCGATGCTTATGTCTGCTACTCCGTGGCGTCGCCGTCTCAGGTAAGTGGATGCTGCGCTCATGCGCTCACAGCCGTTTACGTCGTGCTCCAGAGACGGCAGACACTTTGGCGACGCAGATTGGGCTTTTACATATAATATCCCGTGTATTATTGCGTGTCGCTGCCAGCCCCGCTGGCCGTAGCGTTGCCGTGGCAGGGCTTCTCCAGCACGCAAGCCACGCCCTGCGACGTTTCGAACCTCTGCTTTCGTGGGCAGACGAGGCAACTGCATGGACGACAAGCGGGCATACCGTCGTGCCGGGGCCGCCCCATCGTGCGCGCGGGCTCTTCGACATCGCGGATGCGACGGCGGACATCACGGGCCACACCCGGCACGCGTTGCGGGCGTGGGGCGAGACTGTCGCTACGCTTTGGGAGGCAGCCATGGTGCTCGGCAGGCCCGCCGTCGACGTTGGCACCTGGAGTATTCTGACGTGCAGACTGCTCCTCCTGCGGGCATCGCCGCGGGCCGTGGCTGCGCCACGCAGCCATGTCGGCCTCGAGGAATGGGCGAGAAGGGAGACCTTGGCGTGTATTCTGGATGCGGAGGCAGAAGGGGCGGGCTCCCAAAAAACTTGAGGGTTTTTGAGGTGTATTCGTGCGGAGTCTGGATAGAACAGCGTAAACATAGAAGGATGCATGGTGGACCATTCGTTGATTAATAATTGCAGACAAAGACTTGCCAAGGATTTAATTTCAGGGGATCTTGTCCCGCTATCTATGCATGCGCATGAGGACCTAGCTTGCACCTACACACTGACATCTGGTGCATGTATATATTGGTATGCTATATATCGAAGAACTCGCGGAAGCTGCCTACGTATATATATATGACCCGAGGTCACGCACACTCTGGTGTACGGAAGCCACACGGTAGCTTGTATAATATACAGGCCAAACAACACTTGAGACTTGATGGTGCCATTCAAGGCATCGAGGGAGGAGACGGGAGCGAGGTGTATTTTACTGTGCATATGCCACCTCGCGAACATGTGTTATATATGCTGTTGTACATATCCCGTTCAAGTCCTGTTTCCTTCAAGTCGATGCCGGCTATATATTATACGCTGCGAGGCACTGAACAGCGGCAGAGTATATATATTTGCCCGCGGCATAAGAGCAAGATTGACATGAGGGAGTACGATTTATAATGATTATTAAATGATTTTTATTATTATAGGCCTGGGCCACGGGATGCGGCGTCGGACTTGGCTGGCTGCTGATACACGGGGTGGACCGAGCTCGAGATTCTAGGCCTGTCAAAATACGCCCTCTTTCAGACGACAAGTCGACTCTATGTCAGATGATGTTCCTTCCGCTGCTTCGGGCCTTCTCTCTCGTGGCCTTGCAATCTGCATGCGGCGAGATAGTGCATATATAGTATCAGCGCCCCGTGCAAGGCACGCACCTTCCAGAAGGGCACTTTTGTCCACCATGGAGGTGATTGGGCACGGCTGCATCCTGAGCGACGTCCCTGATCTTCTTGGACAGCACGTATCAATTTGACCATCATGGCCACTGACTGGAGCCTGGTGGACCAGTGAAGGCCGGCGATTAATGAAACGGTGCCTGGGAGAAGCAGCAGAGCAGATTTGGGGCGACAGTTAATTCCCCGGACCCATGATTGCGATCACGGAAAAAGGACGTTTTTTCAATTGACTTTGTTTCCGAACTTGCGCCATTGCGCTGCATGCAGTGCTAGCCGCGCACACGAGCCGCGAGGTCGACTCAGCTCCCACGCAATCATCGAGATAGTCGATAGGGCTTCGCATCGTGCGAACCCAACCTTAAACTGTATTGTCGTCCATAACTGGCGAGAGCCTGTGGATCTGGTGGCCAAGATGAAGCTGACTGCTCATGAGCGTTTATAGTAGGTCATTCAAGCACGGTTTAATTATCCAGCGATCTCGACAACACTTTCGTTCCTGTAGTTGGACGCGTGGTCGTCTTGCTGCTCTAGTCGGTCAGCTCAGGGTAAGTGGCCATTATATATACCCTACGTTTCCTGATGGAGCAACCGGTCGCTAGTTGGGCAACCCGTGTGCTGCATCACCAAGTACCCAGCGATATTTGCAATCAGTCAGCTTAAATAGATAGGCCACACCCTGAGAGTGCCGATACCTGAGGGAAACGACGTTGCTTGCGACGAGATCACTGCGCAGCATGCACCATGAGTGTTCCAAGACGAAACGGAACCACAAGGTACTTCATCAGATGGGGGTAGCGGCCCATTAGATGGATGACCTTGATCCTGTAAGCGGAATTGTCTGCCGGAATGCGCGGCCATTTGGCGGGCAATAAGTAATGCTGATGTCGGCACAACGTACACTGCATTATATACCACATGTATATCAAGGTGTCTAAGCCTGTCAGACAGTCTACCCTGCCCACTTAGACTTTAACTTTGAAAAAAAGACAGCCTACACCGCCTTATTTTGGCATTTTCAGCCGAGGGTTCACTTCTGCCCTGCAAACATAGTTTAGTACTCACAAGAATGTACTGTCTGCTGGACTATATAGTTCCTGGGGTCCAGGAATCCCGGCAGACAATTGCGCTACGATGGCCAGCTCGGTCTCGGGGATGCTAGTCCGCCTTTCCATACATATAAGTCTCTAATCCTTCCACCATCCAGCTCCTCGACAAACCGTAGCCCCTAACGCCAGACAGAGGCATGTCGTATAACTATCCAGCCCCCGGCAATTATGGACAACAGTTCAATAGTGGGCAGGCGTACGCCCCCCAGAGCTATCAGCCGCCGCCTGGGGCGTACAGCGCACCTCCTCCTCCCGGACTCGGGCAACCGCAGCCTCCGGGGAGCTATGGGATCCCTCCTTCAGGACAGCACGGCGCCCCACCTGCGCCTGGACAGCACGCGATTCAGGCTCCGCCCTACGGAACGCCCCCGCCAGCGCACTACGCGCCCCACGCCCAATATGGAGCGCCAGGCGCGCCGGCGGGGGCAGGGCAGATGATCGGGGGGCCACCACGATATGACGGCAGCCACTCCCAGGGGGCGCCTTCTCAGACGCCGCAGCCACAACCGTCCATCACGTTCCGAGTCACAGAACCCGGGAAGGGCATCCTGAACAGCGAAGTGGTGGATCCGTGGCAGCGGACCGGCTGGACCGTCTCGTCGCCAAGCAAAAAGGAGACGTTTATTAGGAATCACGCCGGAGACGTCGTGGGACGGATTGAGTGGCATACGTGGGCGAGTTCGCGCCTGGATTTCCTGGGGTACCACGGGAAGGTGAAGGAGTTCATCCCGCGGGGGCAGCGAAAACAGTGAGTGGTGTCCGCGGGACCGCACGCGGGCTGACCGCGCGTGCAGCACACGAGTGATCCAGTATGACGAGGTGGACTACGACGTGGTCGAGGACAGGGAGAGTGGAACGATCCGTGTGCGTAGGCCCAGACCGCCGCACAGCACCGGATGGATGCTGACTGTCTCGGACAGATCCGTCTGGACCCGGGTGGGGCAACGTATGCAATCATCCGCGGCTCGACGGAGATCGAAATCACGCCTGCAGGCCGCACGCTGGGCAGCGAGTTCGTCGACTACGTCCTCCTCGTCGCCGTCTGCTACCGCAGCGGCCACAGCTTCGGCGACACCGACAGCCAGGTGGGCGTATGGGCGGCGGAGGGGGCGGCGGCGGCGTCGTACACGTGACCTGTTTGTACCTAGCGTAGAAATGGCAACGAATCCAAACTCGTGATAGGCCCTGATTTTAGTTCTCCGATGTGGCGGTTGTGGGTCCGACAAGCCTCGTTGCCCAAGTGAGACTCTCTTCCCCTCACTCCACTATATCATCTCTCCTCGGCTCTCCCCTCGCCCCTCGCCCCTCCACCTCCACTCTGTCATCTCGCTCCCTCCGCCTCCTCCTCCCATGGCCCCCCGCGCCGACCTCCCCCCTCCACACGCCGTGCCCCACACCCCAGAGCGTGGTCGTGGCCGCACACGCTATCCTGCATACCTCAGTCACCAACTAGACGACGCGGGCAAGCCACGTCCCCTCCTCCACCGCCGCGGCACCTCCCACATGTACGAGACGCTCGAGGACCTCCTCAAGGAGGCGGGCTACAAGGAGACCCGCGTCTTCACCCCAGAAGTCGAGCGCCGCGAGGCAGAGCGCGAAAACGGCCAGAAGAGGGATGCCAGCGGCGTCGGTGGTGCCGTCGCCAAGATGTTCTCCACCTGGATGTCCAAAAAGTCCGTCGTCGACCTCACCGACGACGACACATGTCCGCCGTCGCCGCTGGCCCACCGACAGCGCCCGCCACTGTCGACCCTGGCGACGCAGCGCTTGCAGTCGTCCCTGCGGTCCTCAAACATCTCTACGCCCACCCTGCGCCCGCCCAGCCAGCTCAAGTCGAGCGCCGCCCTCCAGAACCAGCACCTCCTCACCCGCCAGCCCTCGCGCCCCCCGTCCGCCTTCCCGTCCAACCCAAACTCGCGCGCCCGGCTCGCGCTGCGCCACGCCGCGTCTGCACCGCACATGGACAAGCGCCGCGCGCGCACACAGCCACGCGCGGCGAGACCTGCCAAGGCCACCGCCGCCGCACCGCCGCTGCCCCCCACGTGGCTCGAGTCGCTCTCCGCCGCGCTCAGCCCGCGCGTGTCCCCGCCCAGCTCGCCCGCGTCCGCGCACGCGCCGCGCAAGCCCGCCGTGCTCGCCCACCGCACCGCCACGTCCGTCGCCGTCACCATCACCAACGTCGTGTGCCGCTCCGCGCCGTCGTCCCGCTCGTGCTCCGCCGTGCGCGCCCCCGCGAAGAGCAGGGACAAGGCGCGCCTGACCGTCGCGGTCCCGACGCTCGCGCAGACGTGCGTGTGCGAGGAACAGGCCGCGACCCCGTGGCCGCCGCACTCGCCGCACCACCTCCCGCCGGACGCCGCGGACGCGTCCGCGCTGCCGCTCGACGACGACGAGGACGACGAGCTCAACCTCACCATGATGCTCATCCCGTCCAAGCGCCAGCACAGCATCCGCAGCCTCCGCTCCGTGCTGCAGCACCACGGCGCGTGCCCGCCCGCGGTGTCGGCCCGTGCGCGGGACGAGTACGCGCGCATCATGCGCCGGCACGTCGAGGAGAGCGAGGGGGAGGACGAGGCCGAGGCCGGCGGCGAGGGCCACTGGGACTCGGGCGAGTTCCTCACCGCCAAGATCCGCCGCAGGCGGAGCAACCTCCCGAGACAGTGGGGCTGGGCCATCTAGGGACGTGCCCGCCGCACGCCCCGCCCCCCATTCCATCGAGTTCCTAGCCCGGCATCATGCATATCACGCTCAACTCTCGTTTTTCTCATCCATCCTCATCTCATCGCGGGTCGGTCCCACATGCTTTTTTTTTTTCTCTTTTTTTTTTCCGCCTGAACTTTTTCACGAGCATTTGTGTGTAGTTCTGATCAGCCTTCACGTCTAATACCTGCTGCTGCTGCTATTCCTAAACCACCTTCTATCACCCCGCGGGAGCGCAGACGCTACGTCACGTACTGCTTTCTTAATATTGGTATGGTTGTAGACCGGTCGCTTTGCCCCATGTATCGATTCAGTAAGGACAAATCATAAACGGGTTTCGAATCATCTTACACAGGATGGTAAGCAACAAGAAAACAGTGTGATTGCGTCTATATAAGGATACATGATGTAGTGCGGTACCGACAAACAGATGGAACAAACCATAGTCAAATATATAAAAAAAAAAGCCCCAAAAAAACACCGATCAGGCCACCATGGTCGGATGATTAAGTCGAGCAAAGAATCGGCCCTTCCGATCGAACGCAAAGGAATCTTCGGTCGCTCGCCTTTCGATCAAACGGCCACCTTGGTCGGATGATTAAGTCGGGCAAAGAAGCGGCCCTTCCGATCGAACGCAACGCAATCTTCCCTTTCGATCAAACGGCCACCATGGTCGGATGATTAAGTCGAGCAAAGAAGCGGCCCTTCCGATCGAACGCAAAGGAATCTTCGGCGTCGCTCAGCCTTTCCTCGCCCTCGCTCTCCTCCTCGTCAGACTCGCCAAAGATGTACGACCGCGGCGACGGCGGCGCCACGTCGAACAGCTGGTCCGCCAGCGGCGTCTCCGGCACCAGCTCCGGGTGGCTCGACTTGCTCAGGATCGCCTGCGCCCGATGCAGCGCCTCCTCGCTCGGCTCCGTGCCCGCGTCCTTGAAGTACGAATTCAGCCCGGCCAGCCGCCCGAGCAGATTCCCCAGGTCGTCCTCCAGCGACGAGTCCTCCGGCCCGGGCTCGTCGAGCGCGTCGGGTTCGGGCTCGAATATCAGCATGGACGGCCGCGGCACCCGGCACGTGTCGTATGTGAGCATGACGTTCGTGCGCGTGTCCTGCGTCCTCTCTGCGGGCTTGGCGATGGACCAGCCTGTCTCCGAGGGGACACCGAACACGACGCCGCCCGGCTCCTGCTTCAGGGTGTTCACTTGCATGCTTATACGCATGCTCATCCGGAGGACCTGCCGTGCCGTCAATGGTGAGACATTAGGTCATTCAATGCACACTAAATACCTGAGTAGCTTTGGGGCCTCCCCCGGCAATAGCCAGTGGTTCGTCCAGAACTTCCAAGGCCTGAGACGCTAAATCCGTCTGCAATAAACGGAGGAGCGGCATCAGCAGCTCAGACCCCAGCAGCTCCAAAGGATTTCTCGATTCACGGTGGGCAAATAAGCCTTTCAACACTTGCATCGATTTCAGGCGCAGCCACCGTTGGGGGTTGAGCACCAGGCTGAGCAACAGCGTGGCCACCTCCGTCCAGTGCTCGGGCGCAAAGTACTCACGAAGACAGGACACACTCTGGCGAAGAAAGTCGTCCTTGGTTCGGAACCGGCTCTTGGAAAACGACACCATGATTCTGGCTAGATTGGGTAGGTTGGCATTTTCCGCCAGGCGCGCGAGCTTTTCGCCCAGCTCGACAGCAGTCTCTGTCAGCGACTCACTGTCCATCGCGTTCAAACACCACGGGAGACTGACGGTGAACAAGTCTCGCAGGCGGCCTTGATGGGTATCCAAGAGTTCATTATCGTCAAATTGGGCCAATCTACACAGAATTCTGAAGCTGGCAGCATAGGTGACTGATGATTTGAGCCCTACGATGACCAAACGTTGGAGGCCCTGGGAGTATCCAGCCCAGGTTGTCGGCTTTCTGTCCAGCAAGTCTTTGACGGTTGTGGGGTTATCGAAATCGAGCTTATTCAAAAGGGCATCCAACATCTCCAAAGCTTGGGCGTACTCTTGCTCGACCGTTGTGGAAAGGCACGCATAGGCAGACCAGAAGTATTGTGGAAGTAAGCCCATCTCCAGCTCTGGAGACCTGGCGAGTGCAGTCAGGGTGAGTAAAAGCTCATTGGTGAAGGCCTGGATGCTCTCATCCGGGTCGGCCACAGTATTGGACAGGCGACCAAGAAGCCCCGCAAGCGTGCTGCGATTGACCTTTGGCATCAAAACGCGGAAGAGTTGCAAAGATCGAACGGCAATAGGACGGCTCGCGCATGCCGTTCCCCAGTTAAGCGCGACCTCACCCCAGTCCTGACGGAGTTGTCCATGCAAGGGCTCGAGCAGCGTGAGCGTCTCCCTGCACAAACGTGACAACTTATTGTTTGCATCCGTCTGCGTATCTGTTTCTGACCAGAAGAGCTGTGCTCCTGATAATTCCAGACGATCAATGGATATCTTGAGAGTGGCACAGGAGGGATACTTGGATCGCTCTGCGAGTTCATCGTAACCGGGGATCCAGGCTCGCAACAGTTGAAAGAGCATTCGCTGCGCCTGCCGCCCCACGAAAGGTAGTCGATGGTCAAAATGGGTAAACAACGCATGAAGAAGAGTGGCCAGGTGATGGCGCAGATCCCATGAACGCTCCAGTGCAGTGTCAGCCAGAAACAACATTGCAAGTTCTCCTGTTCCTAAGGTGGGTCGCGGTTGTTCGGGAGGTAATAAGGAATGTAGATCGGCTGTGTAAAGATTGCCGACATACTCGGGCAAGTTGCTCTCCGGTTCCGCGGCTTGTGACATCCCCGTAGGATCTATAACACTGCAAAGATCTTCGAATGTCCGCTGCCCAACCTGGGTGCGGGATAGACACGCAATGACACGGCCAGCGTAAATGATAAATTTCGTGTTTCCTCGGCGAGCTGCCTGTTCGACCAGAAATTTGACCGTGGCACTACTATTCATCGGGTACTGGTCGTCCACAAGGCGACACCAAAGCGCTTGGATATGGTCAGGATACAGATCAACGTATCGATAAGTCAGGGAGTACAGGTTGCAAAGCGCACGATGCCCCTCGGGGGACAGTTGAGAATAGCCCTCTGGCATCAGATCGATTGCCCCAATCCATGGTTCTAGGAATTGCAAGATTCGTTCGTGCATCGAGTGTCCAAGGTTGTCGTACACTTGAGGAAGACGCAAGGCACACTGCGCAAGTATCGCCCCACTGTGGGCAGCGTGTTCAGCTGCTAAAAGGTCAGACAATTGCCGTTGTGCTTGTAAGTAGATCGGGGGTGCCGAGCTACCCATGGCAGACTCGAATTGTGCAAGAGATAATCGGCCTTCAAACTGCCTATGCAGTTCCTCCAAGAGGCTATAGGCGGTTCGTCGGACTTCGCGTGTGTTGTGGCTAAGGTTGCACAATCCTAGGCAGGCCATTTGTCCAAAATTAAAATGATGTCCTGGGAAAGAACGGATGACGTCGACAACCACATTGAAAAAAAGAGATTTGCTAGAATGTGCTTCAATGGAAGTAACAAACGACCAGCGCACGGCTGCATCAGTAAGAGCTTCATGATCGTAAGGATGTTTGAGAAGGGAGGTCAATGCTTTCCTAGAGCATAGTCAAACATAAAAGAAGTGCCCAATGAAAGGTCCTTACCTCCCGCTATCATTCACGGAAGCCGAAGTCGACCCCATCATATCTATTATACGCTCTAGCAATGAGTCGACACTTAGCGGTTCTAGATACTCTGGTGATCCATTTTCGGTAGGAGACCCGGAAGCAGCATCGGAGGAGAAGAAAGCTCCTTGCTATAGACGAGACACGGCCTTTCAGGTTGTTTCCCTCCTATCGCGAATACGGGGAACAACTCACACACAACGCAGCCAGCGCGCTACTCGCTGCACCGGCCAGATATTCAAGATCAGCCTCGACTCGACCTCGAGCCTCAGCTGCATGTGGCGCGCCATGTCTCTGCCTCTCCATCTCAGACGATCGGGCGACATAACACCATCCCTCACAGAGTCTATAGAGACTCAGCCGTGTATTCCGTGATATGAAACGGTCCGAATCTTTCAACGTATTGAGACGATCAAACAGATGCGCAACGACGCCGCAAAAATATCGGCGAAGAGCGTGGTGATCTGTATCCTCGCGATTGTCAGGTCTTATCAAAAAATTCTTGGTCTCTCGGACAAATGCCAATAACAGGTGAAGGGATGCATGGTCGCCGAGAGAACGAGAATCATGGACGAAGTGAGCAGTGAGTTGATATATATGCGCAACGGAGGCATAAAGGTGTTCCTGGCCTTGAGCTCGCTGCACGCTCTTACTCCGTCCGTCGAGAATATGTCGTGTCATCGGCTGCAAGTCTTCAAGTAATGTCGCAAACACGTTTTGGTGAATGGAGCCGAAAGCAGACACTATTGCATCCCGGAATGCCTTATGTTCCGAGGCCAGAAAGGCAGTCAAATGGCGGAAGAGGCCTCGCGCAGTACTTAACCGCTGGGGTTGTGCTGGAGGGTCTGACGGCGCACGCATATGGTCACGAGCCACTGGGGGACGTGCGTCCGATGCCACAGCCGCCGCACATAAGGCCTTGATCCAAAAATGCCATTGTCCAATTGCCGAAGCATACTCGGTGATTGATTTCTCTCGTCCTTGTGCTACCGAGTAACCAGGTGTACGAGCAGACTGCTGTGTTAATGCTATACGCCCAGTAATACCAGCGAGAGAAGACATAGGGTGGTGATATCGAAGAACCGCAGCATTTAATGTCTCTCGCCAAGACTCCACGACCTGAGGGTGGTGTTCCATACAAAGCCTGATGAATGACGGAAAAATAAACCTCCAGAGTCGATGATCAATCTCTTTCTCACTCTCGGCGAGTCGTAGGAGTGTATCCGAGGTGTAGTGCTCTCTCCACATAGCGAGTTGCTTACGCTCAACTGCATC
The DNA here is from genome assembly GCA_015179125.1 of Gautieria morchelliformis. Taxonomy (NCBI): domain Eukaryota; kingdom Fungi; phylum Basidiomycota; class Agaricomycetes; order Gomphales; family Gomphaceae; genus Gautieria; species Gautieria morchelliformis. The sequence goes on from WHVA01000074.1 coordinate 178,380, forward strand.
AAGGAGGTACGTGCGATCCTCTAGGAATGAAGGCTGCAACTCTGCACCGTTGAGCAAATCAATGATACCGGGCCGTCGAGGTAGTGATCTTTGGCGGTCATCCGAATCACTTCCTTGGAAGTGCATAATGCGAGCTAACTGACGGAATACTTGAACACCCACAACACGGATACGGCGTGGGGTACAAGTCACTAGAAACAGGGCGCCAGCTTCGGTGTTGTATAGTACGGCGGCTTGAGCAGCCGCCCTTGAAGCGTTAGGGGCGGAGACTTCCTGCCCCCGCCGATTCGTAATATGTTCCACCCAGGTGTCAACGACGGAATTCCACAAGCGCAGCAGGCGAGCACTTTCAACGAAAAGACGCGTACCGCTGCCTTCCCTAGAAATATATTGCGGACCAAAAAGGAACTGGTTGAATCCGTCCAACACCTCGGTGACTCGGTCGTGGTCACTTGCAAGCCTGGTAAGAGACCTAGAAGCAGCTTCAGCTACATCGGGCTCAACATTGATCATGCCACGAAGTAGGACATCCAACGTCTCTGAGATTGAAGACTTGTCATTGAGACAGCGCGGCCAAGAGTCAAACACGGTGATTAGAAGGTCCATCTGCGGGATCACACTTCGAGGATAAACCATCTTCCCTTCCAGATGCTGACGAATTACTTGAGGTTCCGCTTCCTCAGCCGAAAGTGACGGACGAAACGTCCATTTGTCGTCAAAAATATTCATACGGCCGACGGTCCGCGTGAGGATCCGAGAGATAGTAGTCACAAGTGGGAGAAGTCGATCAATAAATGCTGGCATGTTGGGTTTCGATAGAACCAAGTCCGGGAGCTTGTCGCCTGATAATGGCCAGTCCTTAAACATGTCGTCAAACGTGCTGAAGTCGCAGCTCGATGGCCACACAGGAAACCGCTTCTCCTTTTCCATGGAGGTCAACGACAGAAGGATTGCTCTCAAGCCAATCAGGGTCCTCTCCGGTGCGAGTTCGATGCTAATAGTTATTTGCTTCCCAGAAGTCAATGTCGACTCTTGCATTAAGCCGAGGGCAAGATCACTCCCATAGTCGAAATGACGTGCAATAATGAAATGCAAGATATGGATGAGAGCTGCCTCAGCGTCATCCGAGGGAAAAATATTGAGTCGATGTGATGGGAAAAAGTGCTTCAAGATGTTATCCAATCGGACATGTGTAGTAGATGCAGATTCTTGACATCGATAGAGATAGGTCCAAACTAGGCGCAATATGCCATTAAGGACAAAGACGCGCATTGATTTTTCCTGCACAGCTGCTCAGGCCAGATCAAACGACGAGATAACGTTTGAAATGTTACTTTTAATTTTCCCACGCCGGCTTCGAAACAACTCATCCAATGTTTCAAAAAGTATTCGTGCGGAGCCACGCAAATGCTTGTGATTACCAGGGGGTATGCTACGTGCCAATAACGCGCTTTGGACTTGTTCATCATATCCTGGGCCTTGGGGAAAATAGCTTCTACTGCTTTGGCCCAAATCGGATGGTTAACCTCATGCTGGGCAGTCTATCCCGAGTGTTAATACCAGACGCAAGGAATGAATCTCAGAATGAGACACACCTTGCCAATGGAGTGCAGTAGGTGCGTCAAAGTTTCGGCAAACGTTGTTTTTAGCCGGAATCCGTGCGCATTCTCAAAAGACTTAGATAGGGAAAACATGAACTCTGCACCCTCATCGAAGGCTTCGGGAGGCCAAACCTATATAATTACGATTGTCAAATGAATATCCAGATTTGAAATAAATTAACACCCACCTTGATCTGGACATGTCTTAAGCCTCGAACCAAATTCTCAAACTTGAGGTCACCGTCTCGCGTCACATAACCAGCAGCCACTGGCTTCAATTCAGCCAAAAATCGATCAGTGACGCTCTCAAACCGGACATTTGACAAATGCCCCAGCAACTGGGCGGCGATCTCGGCATTTGCTCGATGATTGACACTTTGTGAAACTACTTTTAGATCTGGACGGCGGAACTGTTCAAAGGTGATCTCCTCCAGGCTGTTACCGAGTCCGGGACCAAGCTGGTCTTTCGATATTGAGCTAAAGACGGTAATTAAGGCCCGGCAAGCAATGTAAATCGCTACGAGCTACGGCGCACGCGTCAGTAAGACGAGAGCTATTGATCCAACAACTCCTTACTGCTTTACGCTGTTTGAGAGTGGCCGATGCATCTTGACTTTGGAACGAGCGGCCGCTTGAAGGTGAACCGTTCCTGTTGAGTCGTCAGCAATGCCCTGTATATAATAATGGCGCATACATATGTAGCCTCAGGAGGGAGTCGTCCATAGTTTTACTCTGATCATGCCTCCATCGAAGAACAGATTCCACAACACGTTTAAGTTGCTTTTGGGCTATGCGGGCTAGAGATTCAAGCAACTCATCAAAGATGGGATCCACAGCGGGGCCAATGAAGGCAGGCAGATAGGGCGGCTCTTGAGTCTGCTACAGTTGAGATTCGAGTAAAAATAATCACTAATCTGAACGCACCAGCCTTGATTTTAGGTACAGCGTCACTATATGGTCTGCTGATAAAACGAAGCGGGTGAAGACAGCATGCAGGGCGTATTCCGCTGGCGTACGAGGCTCCTTGAGCACAGGTTTGCGTTCGTCACCCTCAGGAAGCGATGGGGTGCGCATATGTTCGCGAGGGTGTACAATAGAAGCGCCGTTCTTAAGGCCGTTAGGCATCTTCGGGACAGGTGGTGGGGATGACTCCGTGGTGAAGTGCGAGTCACTTCCAGCATCTGAGAGGTAGAATAGCGAGCCTGATTGAGAATGGCCTGGTCGAGAAAGTGAAGCACTACGCTTAGCAGCGTGTCGTCCTCGGGTGTCTCCGGAAGGTGTCGATGGTCGTGGGGTTTGAGGCAATCCACCGCTGCCTGCGCCGGAAGGTCGACGGAGAGAGGCATGACCGAGTGCAGAATTTGAGCGCGGAAATACGGGGTTCGTCGGCTGCTGCTCCATTGGCGGTACTGGGGGCACGTCGCCGCTCTTGCCCCTGAAGGCATTACGAATGGAAGCAAACGAAGGCTTGCGGCTTTGTACAGAATGAGTGGTCGTCGCAATAGAGCTGTTGGAAGAGTGGGCGACGAGGCTAGGTGTCGTTGCGATGGTCGACTTCACGCTGCCAGCCTTGACACTTCCGGACTTAAGTGACTGTCCCGTACTGTGCGTAGATCCATCAGAAGTAATGGAGTCGCCACGAGAATGAAAATATGTCCGGTCGCCTTTCTCTAGCGGTGTCGTTGTTGGGGACTCATCGAAGGCTGCGCCAAAACCGCTCCCAAAGCTATGGCCACTAGGCGTCCCAAACCCCCCTCCTCCGAAACCTGTGCCAGCACCGAATCCGGAGGAACCAAACCCATTGGTGCGACCAAAGGGTATGCTCGCTGTGCCAAAGTCGTCCTCATCGAACGCTGGACAACATGCAACCTGAGCTCTAATAAATAGCGAAACAAACGCGTGGAACACGTACTAGGGATCGTGATTTGAAACCCTTCATTGGACATGGTGACAATGAGTGGCCTTGACTTGCCCTAGGGTATGCACTCTTGATTCAGACACGACCACCAGTTGCGCCTAAGGACCATTGTGGGTCCAGCGCCTTGCCACAGCACAGTTCAATCGGTCTTCAGCAAACCCCTACTATACTTAATTACACAAAGGGTCGAGCTTTCATTGTTCAAGCATGATTCTTGATCAAAGCAGTCACTGTTTGCCAACGGCACAAAAGAAGAACAGCCATGTGTCAACATCTCTCGAATACCTTGTACAAATCTGGCAAGCTGGCTACCTGCACCACGTCCCGCTCAAGCAGTGTCTTCGGCGCATTCAAATACTTTCGCATCGCTGGGAAAACTACATGCTGAATTTGCCACTTCTCGGACTTCTCCTCAGGCATGTGGTCCTCGGCGTTGCTTGTAACAGGGATCAGAGGTCCAGGAACATAAAAGAATGCAAGCTCTCGCAGAAATGAGTCAAAACAGTCACGTTCATCCATCCAGTTCACCTTCATTCAGCTACGTCAGCAGTTACGGACACATCGTAGAACATATCTAACCTGAGGTCCTAGCCTCATTAGAAACAGAGGAAGCTTGTCGAGATTTGGAATGTAGTCTTGTAGTAAAAGAGGCAAAGTTTCGATTTCATCGGCGGCGTTAATAGACAGGGAGAAATATTCCGAAAGCATGTCTCGTCGTCCTGAGATAATACTGAAAATTGCCTGAAAATGTGGAGTGAGCGCGCCTATTCGCATATTTCGGAGGCATAAACGCACGTCCGTGACCTCATCTTTGGCCAACCCGTTCTTCTCGATACTGTCTTCATTATCCACAGCTAAAGAGATGAGGCTACGGAGAGGTGCAGGAGGGTCCAGTCGAAAACGACCAAAATTACCGAATTGGCGCAAACCAAGTTGATAAAATAACTCCTCTCTACACATCAATGTAAGGTCACGGGAAATCTGGCAGTTAAGTGACGCACGCAAGAGCGCCATGATTCACCAGATACAGTTTCGTCGCATGTTGAAGGAGAGAGAGGGACCGATTCAGATCCACAATGCCAACAAAGATATGTTTCTCAATGATCTCTGTTAGGCCTAACTTCTGTCAGGCGTTTGTAATCGTTGGTAAAACAGGTGCTAGCTCACTGCTATGCCGTCTTTTCAAGATGTCCGATCTCAAACTCTGAACGGATGTAAGGATGCAAGCAGACTCCTTGATGTTTATCTTCCGGCTGGGCTCAGCAGGACTACTAGTGGCTGGCGCTTGTGACGGGTTGATGACAGGGAACATGGAATCGAGTGTCCTATCCTGTGTAGATGTGCGCACCTTTTGGTTGGAATAGATCTTCCTTTGAGTTTGTATCGAAGCTACCAAAGAACTGAGTGTGTATGTGCATGAAAAGTGTTGGGAAACTTACAATTTTCGGGGAGATCGACTTCTCCCGGGTCCCGTTCTGTTCTCTCACCTGCATCTTTATCATCAAGCATCCCGCCTGTTAATAATGTCTGGGGACGCGTTAGCACGCCACTTTGAGTAAATACATAGCTACAAACTACAAGGACAGACCTGATATTGGAATGTTCTGCTCCCGCTATTGGCCACCAACACCTCCTGAATCGCGTCACAGACACGCTGTGTAACGCTCTCCTCATCCAAAAAATGTACCTCACGCTTAGTTGGATGAACATTGACATCGACAGACTGAGGGTCGATATGCAGGCTGAAAATTCCTTGTGTCAGACGCTGCGGTATGAAAGAGACACTCGCACCTCAGATAAACGAAAGGACATGTGCCTTTGGGTAAGACGCCATTATACACAGCTTCAATAGCCCGTTTAATACGAGGCGATTCCACAAGACGGTCTATTGGGATATGATAAATGGCTAATGGTTGACAGGACGGTAGACGCACTATTAATAAAGAGGAGAAATACCATCTTCTTAACGTGGTAGTTCACACCGGTCACATAGGCGTGCGCCTTCCAGGCGACCGCCGCGTCTTGCTCCATATCGGAATCGCTCACCTCTTCTGCGACAGCGTTGTCCTCGTCATCACCGTCTTCTGCCGAACAGTCGCGTGCCTTTCCCTTGCCCTTGGTGCCCTCCTTAGTTTGCTCGGCTTTACTCCCTCGTCTTCGGCGTCCTTTATCCTTTGACTTTGCCTTTGTCGATGAAGCAGTGGCTTCCACGTGTATTAGTTCTTTCCCAACGTTAGAGCCGTACAGAAGCCTGATGGTTTGCGGTGTGGTACTGTCTGAGGGCGTGGAGAGATCAGGTGACGTGGATGATGCCTAAGCTGCAAGGATCAGGATGGTTCCCTCAAAGGGTGACATCGTTAGGATTAACCTAGAAGCTCACCTTTTTACAGACAAATGATACTGAGGGGTTATGTATAGAGTACTTAGTCATTACGTCCAAAATGCGTGTGTATTCTTCAGAGGGCGACTTGAGTGCTGAGAGACGGAGTGGCGTGGAGTGAAAAAGATCCTCGGCCTGACGCGATAGTTGATACCAGCTGAACCCTGCAGCATAGATTCTACATACCGTAATCGACGACCCGTCGTTTCCGGCACAAGGCCTCGGATCTGCAGTGAATCCTGGTTTTGGAGGGGCAAGGACGCCATCAACATAATGTGCTCTGAGAAAGCCCATTGGTATATGCATATAGGGAACCATGTAAGAACATACTTCCAGGCACAGTCGTCTCCCTTAACTTTGGTCACGACGCTCAGATGAGCAACGTGAGAGATGGAAGCCAATGCCTCCCCACGGAAGCCATAGGTCTGCAAGGAAGACAAATCCGAGAACGTCGTCAACTTGGATGTGGCGAACCTAGACGCGAGAAGTGGCAAGTCCGATTTCTGAGATATTGAGAATCAGGATTAAGCGGGAGATGAGAATAGCATTATGGTAAATACGCGTATTCCGCATCCATTGTCTTGTATCTGAAGAAGTTTGAGGCCACCATCTTTCACAGTCACGCGTATGGATGTAGAACCAGCATCCAGTGAGTTCTCGAGGAGTTCCTTGAGGGCGGAGGCAGGTCGGTGTATGATCTACACGTGTAAAAATGTATTCAGAGCCACGGGCAGTTACACGATGATCATATCGTCGAACTGACCTCTCCAGCGGCAATACGATTTATGAGGCTTTCTTCAAGGCGCCTGATAGGTAAAGGACCTGGCGGAGGACTTGGTGAGCGAGGGTGGGGAAGCTTTACTTGGCTGCTCGATGCCATGAGCGTCGAGTCGACGAGTCGTGAGTTGTGACGTTTTGTGATTTACGTCATCATTCATCGAAACCCAATTTACCAATTTAAGTAAGTGGAAGCTTGAAGAGCTTGTCATTCTTGTTCGAGGCAATATTATCTTATCACGTCATCGGGCATCAGCGACGCTTGATCTATGCTTGCGCTAACGGCAGTAGATTCGTGTACTAGAGGCACTAGCTGATCACCTGCACGCACCCATTGACGGTAACTGGGGATAACAAGTAACTTCAGCCCAGAGTATACTACTGTAGTTGACTCGACTCCTTTCATTTATAAATCTGTCAGAATACGTTACAAACTGCGCATTTCAAAGTGCTCTCCCTAAAGGCATATTGGGTAGGTGATTCTACAATGTACCTTCGGTGGCCCAGAGAGTCCAGAGATGTTTGAGAAAGAGACGTTGACCAACAATCCTGCTCACGTTCATCAACTGTTTCTCTCTTGATTTCATCAGTCTTCAAGTTGCCGCTCCCTGTGCTTCAAGGTGTATTCAGTGCTCTTTCAGATACTTGAATAGTGCAATTGGGGTTGCGCATGGGCCTTCAAAGGTACAAAGTTTCGTCTCGTTAGCGTAGACCCCGGCATGATGTTATAACATCAAACCAAGCTGGTTGACTATTCGACTTACCAAAGTGATGTATTCGCGTACTGTAGCGATCCGGGGGATGCGGGTTACGCTCGGCCCATAGGTCACAGGAAATGGCGAACACAGTGGTCGGGCTGCGGTAGTATTTCCTTGTTGCCTCCTGTCAGCAATGCCGCCATCACGAGGATCCCGTCAGCTTTCCGTTCTTTACCGCCTTCCAAGCGGCTCCTGCAAGCAGTGTACCAGCGAGCAAGACGGCTACTCGTCATTGTGATCCCACGAAGAGATACATCAGCGAGTGTGAGTTGACATCATCCGGGATCAAGTGATGTGGCACTTGGATGATAGAGCGTGACAGGGCACTCGTACGCCACGGACATGTGGTCGAAACAACAAATGAGTGATGTATTGAGCTGCTAATATACAAAGCAAAGAAAGAAGTGATGCATGTGCCCAGCTCCGGTAAGGAGAACGCACCACGTTGACACTAGTCAACCGCCATTCACTGACATGACCAGCAAGTACGCGCTCCAGCTGAGAGGTCTGAGTTCCTCTGAGACCCGCAGTAGACTCCCACAACTGAACCCATTGCTGGATGTGTGTTGCGAGGGGACAATAAAGTGGGTCGTGAAATGAGTGAGGAAAAAAGACAGGCGCTGCGGAGTGGGAACATTTATAGTCGGAGGTCATGTGACCTGTTACGAGCTGCAGGTGAGTCAGCGTTTGCGTTGCTCGAAGCCTCTATAACGTCGAAGCTCATAATCTGCTGGCTTCTAACAACACCATACCCTGCGCCGCCATTTCATCTCAACAGCCAAGAAGTTCTTTGTTTCAACTTGAAGGCGGCCTTATCTGCTGATTATCGAGGCGAACACCATCGCGTCATACGCTCGCACCTGCGAATATACATACTATATATGCTCTGCCAAGTTCCTAGAATCAGGGCCGTTCCAGCAGAGCAACGGGAACGCAAAGCTCCGGAAGCTGCTCGCTATACCATTTTGCCAATCCAAAATTCGTAATTCCTATCGCCATTACATAACACGCGTTTCCCAATTTCACGTGACATCGCCACCACGTACTGTATGTCCCACCACTCACGCCTAGAGGCCCTCTCGCAGACCCTTGGCAGCATTCCACGTCCCCAGCGCGCACTCTATGCCAAAATAGCCATTGTCGCCGTCCTTCTCCTCCGCTCGCGCCTCTTCGTGCCGGTGGGTAAGTTGTCGGGTACACGTGCTCAGGCGAGGTGTCGAGAAAAAGATAAGAGGAGAGAGACCAAGGTCATGGATGCTGTCGGTGATGGTGTTGCTCAGGAGGGTGGGATTGATCCACAATTGCTGTATGAGGACGAGCACGATGGGAATGGGTCGAAGACGCTTTTGGTGCCGTTTAGAGGGCGGATATCAAAGGTGAGTCTTCACACCTAGTCACAGTACACCCATCAGCAAAAATTATATTCATCTCCAGGTCAAAGTAACCCCAACACCCCCCTCCTACATTGCCGCCACACGTGCTCTTTTTCCCCCGCTCTACCCACCCGGCTCCGATCCATCAACAGCGAAACCTGCAAAATCGCAAACAGCACAGCTCATATCGCTGCTTCGCCTTGCGTTCCCCTCGGTTCGTTCGAAGCAAGCAATGATTCTGTTATTGCATTCGACCTTTTTGGTGTTGCGGACGTATCTGTCGGTGTTGGTCGCGAAGTTAGATGGGAGAATTGCCAGGGATTTGGTGAGTGGTGTTTCTGCTATTATTTTAATGCGTTCCCCCGTCACCCTATCCTTTGTGTTTTCCTGCGGTGCTTAAAACTAACCAAACACACAGGTCAGCGCCAACGCCGCCGGCTTTGGGCGCGGTCTTGTTCTTTGGTTCCTCCTCGCTATCCCAAGCACGTACACTAACTCCATGGTACGCCACCGTTCCATCTCTTAATGCGACCTCTAACCTCGTCTTCCATTTCCCTCGTACCCATCGTCCACTTTTGCTTACTTGCCACACGTCCACTCCCTATCACCCTAAATTTACTATTATTTTCCCACCCAGCTCCACTACCTTCAATCCAAGCTCTCCCTCCATCTCCGCACGTGTCTCACGCGCTACGCACACGACCTCTACCTCGCTCCTGCTCCGCTGCTACGCTATTACCGCGTGTCGCATGGCGCTGGAACAGAGAGGCTTGACGGCGTTGATCAGTGAGTCAAGGATTCGGATTTTCCTCTAATACATATATATACTTCGGTTTTCTATATAATTGGGGGAGCAATACTGACATTATTGGTGTCAGGTACATCACATCTGACATTGGAGCTTTCTGCGACTCACTCGCAGCGCTCTAGTACGTACCTTTCTGCCACCCCTTCCAGCCAAAAATTAAAGTAAACAGCGGCAACCTTATGAAACCAACCCTCGATATGATTATCTTCACATCCCAACTCGCGCGTTCCCTGGGAGCACGGGGGACCGTTCTAGTGTTCCTGAACTACTACGCGACGGCTAAGATTCTGCGCGCTGTGACCCCCGCTTTTGGGAGACTGGCGGCAGTCGAGAGAGGGTTGGAGGTGTGTTCGAATATTTAACCTTTTATTTTAAGTTAGGATTTATTTTTGGGGGGTTTTTGCAATTATATTAACTATTATAGATGTGGAGAGTTGTTTAAATGACTTATATTAACTCGCTTTTATCAATTTATAGGGCGAGTTCCGCGCTGGCATGGACAGGGTCGGACGAGAAAGCGAGGAGGTTGCGTGAGTCATTCGCTCTGTCCTTCCTCCCAGTACCCATTCTACTGCATAAAATAACTAAAACCCTAACCTTTTGCATTTCTCTTCATTTGTTATCTCCCTCTCCCCTCTTTACCGCAGGTTCTACAATGGCGGCCCGCGCGAACGCGCCATTCTCTGGCGCGCCTATTTACGGCTCGTAAAACATATCAATTCGATATACAAGGTCGGCTTAATGTTTATCATCTCATTCATACTTAACTTACATAATGCACGATGGGTTGATGAATCGGTTGACGGTGATGGAATTATATGCACCTGTTGACAGATTCGGATAGCATACGAGTGGACAGAGGACTTCGTTATCAAGTACGCGTGGTCTGCTGCAGGTGCGCGTTGCGTCCAGTTGCACCACTAGCTCATTTATTCACCCATCACTTTGGCTGAAATGCATTGACGCCATAAGGGTATATTGTTATATCAATCCCTATCCTTTTCACCCGGCGGCGGCGCTCGGTCAGTGTGCAAACCGGCCTCCCTTCGGCGCATTTGACAGTGGATGACGCTATTGCGGCGCGGACGGAGAGTTCGTGACTTCAACGCGTAAATTTCCATTTAACTGAATGTTTGGTATATTTTGTTCCTTTCTCAGACTACATATCCTCCCGTCGCCTCCTGCTTTCCCTCGCGGACGCAGGTGGACGGCTCATGTACGCGTATAAAGATGTCCTCGAGCTGGTGGGTCTCGGGGGGAGGGTGTATGAGCTGTTTGCGGTGTTACATGGCATAGGCAGTGGGCCTCATCCTGCGATGGGAGATGGAGGGAAGGCATTGAAAGGGCTTGACGTCACACTTCCGGGGGATGGGGCGTTCAAGCGTAACGAAACAAAAGTCGCCCTCCGTGGGGTGGATATAGGGGTCCCGGGGGAGGATTTAACGCTTGTAAGAGGTTTGACGTTTGAGTTGGAGGCCGTGAGGGCGGGAGAGGAAGGCGGAGAAAGCGGAGAAAAGCATGAGGTATGGCGGAACGATGCAGAGGAAGAAGAGGGGGACTTCGAGCCTGTTACAGAGAATGGGGAGCCCGCTTTGGTAGGGGAGTCGTCGTTAGCTGGCAACGGGTTTGCAGCCGCGTCAGACGTGTCTGGGAATGGATCCGAAAACCGGTCGCGAGCCAGGTTGGGAGAGAGGGTGGAAGACACTCGGATGCGCCCTGGCGAGCACCTCCTCATTACGGGCCCAAACGGCGTAGGTAAAACCGCGATCGCGCGGGTTATTGCAGAGCTGTGGCCTGTCGTGCCTGCACAGGAGAGAGGTGAATCACAGGGAAGCGCGACTCTGCGAGAGGGAATGCTAGAGCGTCCAGAACGGGGTGTAGGGGGCGTATTCGTGGTGCCACAGCGGGCGTATATGGTGGTTGGGAGCTTGGTTGATCAGTGAGTCGCTCATCTCCTGTGCATAATGTTTGGAGTCTCATGTTCCCTGGCCCTGCGTTAATGCGGTCTACCCTAGAATAATCTACCCTCACACATACGCCCAGTTTATTTCCTCAGGCCGTACGATGGCGGAGTTGATGGGTATCCTGCGGGTGGTGCATCTCGCTTATCTGCCGGGTCGGGAGGGCTGGGATGCTGTAAAGGAGTGGGGAGGGGTATTGAGTGGGGGCGAGCGGCAGAGGGTGAGCTGACTTTGCCGTTTGAATTCTTGACTAGAAGCGCGGAATGAATTTATTGTGTAGATGGGAATGGCCAGAGTGTTCTATCACTGCCCGAGGTTTGCGGTTTTGGATGGTCAGTTGGTTTTTCTTGTGTAAATGACGTATGCTTATCGGGGTGCAGAGTGCACGAGTGCCGTGTCGAGCGACGTGGAAGGGTCTATGTACCAGCACGCGAAGGATATTGGGATCACGCTTATCACGATATCATTGCGGTGGGCATCACTCAATCAGATGAGGTGCAATCACTAACGTAACTTATGTCTTACAGCCCATCGCTGGCAAAATACCACACCCGCCAGATCACGCTCCACGGTGACGGCACAGGGGGTTGGAAATTGACACGGGTTGGGACGGCGGAGGAAAGGATGGGGATTGATAGGGAAATTTTGAGGCTGGAAGAGCAGTTACGGGCGGTGGAAGGATGGGAGGGAAGAGTGAAGGAGTTGGAGAAATTATTGGGTGTAGGGGGTGTGTAGGGCGTTGATCGATTAATTGCAAGGGCGGGTCGGCAAGAATGTAGAAGTTTGGGTTTATGTATAAGAAGGGTTGACGACTATTATACAAAGTGTCGTAAAGTGCTGCAGTCCTATAAACTACACTGCAGAGTGGGAGCTGTTTCAAGAGGGAGTTGCTAGATCTAGGATCTGAACATGTCGGGGGTTAACTTCTCAGAATGCGCTGATATATATATATATACAGTTGACTAATTTCATAAAGGTAGCTAGGATCTGCATTTATCATTGTCATACTTTCTCTGATTTATCATTGCTATTGCCCCGATGGATCCTCTCTTTAGGGCCGAAATATGCGAGGCAGCTGGTCAGAATAGCGAGCATCTGAGTCCTAGACTCCCACACCGGAAGAAGGATACAGAAAATTCCAGCGGACAGTGCCCAAATCTATAAGCAATGAGGAGAAATTATATGTCAAAGATGAACTGCTGCTACGCACGATTGAACACGCGATCCAAAAGCGGAAGAATGTGGGGGAAAATATGTAGTGTGCGAAGAACATCGGTAAAGGTACGATCTACACCCGGTCACGGTGAATGTTCTATGATGAGGACACAGCGGAAGTTTATACTAGCTGACTTGAATACACTTACCACTACTACAATCGACGTCAGTATAAGACTGGGCCACATAGCACGCCTAAACGTCCGCTGCAGTTCATCTGCAGAGGCGGGTGACTTGGTCTCTGAATTGGATGACGTTCCCTCTTTCGAGTCCTGTCCGGAGACGACCTTCCATTCGTCAGATATTTCAGGGTCGACAGGGTCGATCACGCTTATTGCACGCGTTCCCTTAAAATCGTAGTTGGCTGGGTCTGCGACAAAAACAGTGCCTGAGTGACAGAAAGTGAAGATAGACGCAAACGTGAGGCTCACAGGCGAGCGAAATCCCCACGGTGATTATGCCACTGAACAGGAGACTAGTAACCCCGCTGCATACAGCGGAATACGGTAGTGCCAGGTTTGGAATGTTGATTTGCCCTACCGATCCAATGAGGGAGAGGAAGGGAATCTACGCCAGAAAGGCACCATACCGTATATCTTTAGGCATCCCACCATCCATGCGGCCATGCCGGTGGCGAACCCAGTAAGAGTCCCTGCAAACACCGCAACTTTGTTTAATTTGCTCCAGGTTACGGTGAGGCCGATGGGTATGACGGCAGGCGAGAGAACCACGCCTCTATATGATAGAAACATGGCAAAGGAAGTAAATATAAACAACCAGACGAATGGACCTACTGGACATAAAATAGCTGCATACATATGTTACGGTTAATACACAGGACAGGACGGACATCGACAGAGAGAGTATTACCCAACCCAAGTCAATATTAGCCCGATGGAGCTATACGCAGGCGTCGGTCACCAAAATTCAGCAACCCAGGATTGATCTTACTGACAATAACTGCCCATGCTCCCATCCAAACGGCCCAACCCCCGATGAAATAATGAGACACACGCACAATTTCCTTCCCGGACGCATTCTTACGCCAGTAAGTACGATATATACTGATCAAATGCAAACCAGGGGTAAACGAACCGCCACGAGGGCCGAGTCGATGAGTAAGGCTCACTCGTAGGAGCTGCAGGCAATTCAGTCAGTCCAGGGAAGCCTTACGTACGTATGGAGAGAGAACGTTACAATATACTGGAGACAGCTATGAGCTCGGCGCTGGCGGCTGACGTGACGGCCATGCTGCAGAGGATCGGGTGGAAGCCGTCAGGCCTCATATATTACGCATCTCTAAGGGATACGGTGGGCCACGGTACGTACAAGACGACGAGGAGAACTGCCACTGCGCCCCCTTTGCCCATCAGGACAGCAGCAGCGGCTGGTGCAGCCAAGCCGGCACTAGTCTGCGGAATGAAGCCAATAGGTCGACGGTAAGCTAAAGATGCAGAAAAGTGCATACCTGGGATGCGGAGAGCGGCTGGGGATAAGTGGGGAATAGTGGCTGAACATAACAGTCAGATAAGCAACGAGTTCTTTATCAATTTTCCGCTCTATGGTGTGATGAAGGATTGGCTACGTACGTTGGTAATCAATGCACGGGCAGCCAGGCCAAGACAGCTCGCGAATGCCCACGGTACTGAGAACCATGATATACCGCCAAGCATCTACACAGATCAGTCCAAACGACACACAAAAAACCCGATCAGAGAGAAAACAATTTAATCCACTAAACCTTATTCAAAGACAAACATACGTACGTAGGCTTTCGTAGTCGATTCAGGCGCGCTGGCGATTGCCTACCCGGAGGCAAGTCACGAGGAGCGGCGTTAGTGAAGATTACATACGTATATGCTGTCACGATCATTCTTACTCTTTGCCAGTATCCTGATATCAACCGAGGTGAGCTCAGTCCAGAAGATCTCCGGGTACATGGAACAAAATAGTAAGAGAAATCACACCTTGATCGCAGAATATACCAGCAAACCCGCTCAAAATAGTCGCAGCACCGAAAACGAGCCCCTGGTTCGATTTAATAGTGAGGTAGCTTCCTTCCTGGTTCCCTGGTACGGGAGTGGTGTGTGCTGCGTCCACGAGAAGGTCGTACATGACGGAGGTGCTGCCTATTATTTGGGAAGTGCCACTAGAAAGGGAGAGAAATTAAAAGAGTGCTAAAGATGTAAAATAGGTGCTGGTGCTGACTAACAAGGTGCGGAAGAGGAAAATGTATATAATGATAAACAGGATGAGGGTATGTGACCAGTCGCAGATGAACGTGGCACGGAGACCGCCGAAGACGACATCTGCAGATGCACATCATGACGTTTTGGCAAATACCGGGAGCTTCGTGAGCAGACTTGATGGTGGCTCCGTTTGGAAACTCACAGATGGCTATGCCGACGGGGAGGAGGAAACACGCCGCGTCGATGTTCATCCCCGTCAGGGCGTTGACCGTTGCAGCTCCCCCCACTTGTATAAGATAGTAAGTAATGCAGTGTCCTGGTGAAGCTCAAATGGCCACGCACACAGCAGAGAGCCGCACACAACGAGGTTACACAGTACGCCATAGAACGTGAACAGCAGATGAGCAGCGGTGCCAAAGCGGACTTTCACGATCTTGGCAGCGCATTGTGAGGAATTGAAAATGATTAAAAGGCCAAAAAGAATCATCGAACAGACTTACTTCAAGGAAGGTGTGTGCACCATTGGCATTCATTTTGATTTTTGCGGCGACCATGCTGTACATTATGATGAAATAAATGAGCCGAGTCTGCGTTGCATCAACACAGTATATTTAAAGCCCACGGACGTGAAGATAGAGAGCTGTATAGTGCCGCCAACACCGTACCACCTGTCAGTATTTTATGTAAAGCTGGATTAGCAAGAATCAAGGGGAGAGGTAGATTGAATACCATGGACCACTGACGCCTAAGAACTATAAATGAGACGGCGTCGGGATGTCAGTGTGCCAGTATTTTTCTCGCACCAAATGTATACGCAGCCGTGCTCGATTGAAGCAATGTGGCACCACGTCCAAGCACTCACGCTTCGAAGCAAATAGAAGGGAGAAGAAATAAAAATAAAGATGTAAGCCTGAATACCACGTGTAGAGTGTGGGCAGGCGTTTGCCTTACATTCCACAACATATCAAGCCGGGTTTGACATTCCGTGACGCACTCGAGAACTAAACGGAACAACAAGATCGACGGCATGGATTATGGCGATGGACATGATGATCGTGGAAGAGTGAGGTGGATATTATAATTGTTACATAAAGCGAATTGAACCCACCTCTTCTGACGAGCCCGGGGAAAAACTTGTGAATTTGGATTGAACGAAGGTCAAGAGAAGCATCAGCCCAGCGAAGAAGAATCCGACGCCGACGACGACGCCATATCCAGTGCCTTGTGCTACATGCAAAAGATGGAGTCAGGATATTCGATTCCGAGTTGAGGTGAGAAAAAGATGTCGCTTCAGGCGCGGAAGATGTTGGGGCTCACAAAGGAGGGGCTGGAATACACCGGAAGAAGACATGGAGCACCAGGTGGGGAAACGTACGTCGAGTGGGGAAACGACACGGAGATACCAGATATGAGAACATTGTGGATTTTATGTATACTACGGGTAGAAGCTACGCTAACGAATATGTCAAATCGACGAGCGCTACTTGCCAAAACGGTCCACAGTCCAGAACGATAGCAGATAAGAGAACTTGAACCATCCTGTGAAACTGCCACTAATAGCCCAGTGAGAATCGACCCGGGTCCAGGGAGGTGGCACGGGGTGGGAGACGTATCGGTTAGGATCGGGAGATATCGGTCACGAGGATGATGTCGAAAATCGTGGGAAATCCGCGTGTATTATCTATAGCTTTATCAGGCATATCTGCATCGGTCCTTGAATGTCGCATGTCAACGTCCTGTACAGTCAACCTGAGATAACCCATACCCTTCCGTGGACACCTCAATGTATGGGTTGTCACAGAGTATGGGATAGCATGGAGGACCTTTTGGGCGCCTAAATCCAGGGTTATCACGTGACAGATTGAAGTAACCTTTGGATGAATATAGAGACACTTTTAATGCTATCTACAAGTGTTTTTAAGAGAAGTAATCAGTTATTTTTGATGTCTCCATTGAGAGAGTGTGCTTGAGACGTGTCTCATGACCAAATTATTTTCTCAGCACACCTTCCAGCTCATGAGCTTGACATCGGCAGTAAGCTTAGCAAGCCAGCTTTCAGCACTTTAAGGGTCATATTTGGTCAGACACTTGCACACATGAAGTTTTTTTAGCACTTTTTGCAGTTATTTTTTCCAAAAATAGATAAATTTTAATAAATTCATGGGTTATATACTGCCATCCGATCAGGTATTATTGGTTATGGCAGAGTTGATTGTCAAGATTGGTTTTTAGGGGTTACTATCGTGTATTAGTGAACACAGCGAATACCTGAATAACTTGTGCGAAGAGATGTGCCATCGGCGAATAAGGTGAACCAATAAATGTTCAGAAGATAAGAGGGCTGCCCAAATGGGGCTTGCCCTATCTACAGTCGTAGCAAAGTAGCCTGTGGCACTTGACGATGTAACGTGCAAGGTGTCATGGAAAGTTTGTTTAAGTAGCAACAATCCTTTCACCGGCGAAGGTGCTCCTTCGGAGCCCTTCGCCGACAGCGCAGATAATAGTGCGAAGGCTAAGGTAACGAAATGTCAAGATTGGTTTTTAGGCGTTAATATCGTGTATTAGTGAACACAGCGAATGCCCGAATGACTTGTGCGAATAAGTATGCCATTCGGCGAATAGGTGAACCAATAAATGTTCACAAGATAAGAGGGCTGCCCGAGCAGAGCTCGCCCTATCTACAGTCATAGCGAAATAGCCCATGGCACTTGACGATGTAACATACAAGGTGTCACGGAAGGGTTGTCTAAGTAGCGACAATCCCTTCGCCGGCGAAGGTGCTCCTTCGGAGCCCTTTACCGTCAGCACAGAAAATAGTTCGAAGGCTAAGGTAACGAAGATGAAGTATGGGAGCTCACCAGTGATGCCTAAGTCCTCTTCTGGTTGAAGATAGAAATCTCCAGGAGAAGGCTCAAAACGATGATCACAGTGAGGTCAAGTTTGCACAAGATGGACAACGTATGATAATTGAACTGGAGAATATACATGCGATTGTAAACTACTTATATCAAATGCTCGTAAGGTATCAGCGAATAGGAAAGAGGCCGTCGTGAGTCAGGGTTGGATAGGGGTGCGCAGTCATGATACTAAGTAGATGGAATAAGCATACAATAGAGTGAGGGAAGAGTGCAAACATGAAACGATGGAGAGTAAAGGCGGCGAAGGCACCTATGTATGAAACCATGTCTTGGGACCTGCATACATGCTACCCTGCACGGACTCTTCATCTACTGGGTTGATCCCGCACGACCTACGGAAGGGACATCCCGTGAACACACTTTGGCCATATGAACACCCAAAGGGGTTGGATTAAGAAGATGATGGGGTTAGTGATGAACCATCGCACCTGTCAGGGTTCACGCGTTTCCTTCCACAAGTTTCTATTTCCTTCCATGAGTTTCTGTCACCTTCCATCACATGTCACCTTCCGTCACATGTCACTTTCCGTCACTTTCCGTAACCTTCTACAAGTTTCCATCTCCCCTATTATGTAAGCCTTGCCAGCGCTATAAGACTGTAGCCCGTGTGGTGGCGTTTCCTCAGCTTGATCTCTGAGGATACCCACTACACAGGCAAGTCCCCATGTATCTATCGTTGGTAGAGTTATAAGCTGAGGATACCCACTACACAGTTTGTCATTGTCCTAGTATCGGCTCTTATCTCCTTGAGTATCTTTGGTTGTGGCTTCGTCATTAGTGTTGCCCTCACAGCACCGGGTAAATGGTATCGATCGTATTTGATGGCGTGCCTGTTGGCGAAATGTGCGAGCAGTGAATAGCAGTTCGGAGAATGGGGCGAACAGCGGATAGAGTGGATGTAGAGGAGGAGTGGTCGGAGGGTGAGGCAAACTCTGGCGAAGATGCTAGGGAGTGACGAGGGGGAACATAGAGGCAGTGGGGTAAGAGAAATAGACAGGTCATGACACGAAGGTGAAGTACGAAAACTCACCAGTGGTGCTTAAGTCCTCCTCTGGTCAAAGATAGGAATCTACAGGAGAGGGCTCAAGATGACGATCACAGTGAGGTCAAGTTTTGCACAAGATGGACGTGTTAAGGTTGTGTTCGTACTGCAGTTTGGCTATACCAAAGCCGAACTTGGGTCTCGGGTCGGAGGGCTTGGCTTCAACCTCTTGGGTTGCGCCCACTCTATGTTCCGCCCTAATTTCGAGAGCGGTCTCGGCTATAAGCCGAGATGCAGATTTCGATATCAAGCAGAGGGTCTCAAGTACGATAAGCTAATTTGATATCTGAACTGAGGAGCTACTGTACATGGACGGGAGGTCTATATAGTAAAGTAGCGTGCATGGTCGCGAAGAGAACATGATCAGATCAATGGTCAGGGGAAACAAGGGTCAGGCAAATGGGGAACTAAATAGAAAAGGGAATCAGGGGTCATGGGAAGTGCGAAGGGAAACCCGAAGGAAGCCGAGAATAACCCAAGGTTCCCGAATGAGAGCCGAAGCCAAGCTTCAGTCCAGATTCGGGAACAGGTCGTAACAGGTCGTATGATAATTGAACTGCAGAATATACATGCAAATGTAGACTACTTGTACCGAATGCTCCTATGATATCAGCAAATAGGGAAGAGGCCATCATGAGTCAGGGTTGGATAGGGCTGCACAGTCAGGATACAAAATAGGTGAAACACGTATACAATAGAAAGAAGGAGGAGTGCGAATGTGAAACGACAGGGAGGAAAGAGGATGAAGGCACCTATGTATGAAAACATGCCTTGAGGCCTGCATACATGTTACCCTGCATGGACTCTTCGTCTGCTGGGCTGATCCCACACGATCTACGGTTAGGACGTCCCACGAATGCATCCCGGCCATATGAACACCTAAAGGGGTTGCATCGGGAAGATGATGGGGCCAATGATGAACCATCACGCCGGGTAGAGGATGTCGATTGTGTTTGATGGCATGCCTGCTGGCAAATGATGTGAGCAGCGAATGGCGGTTTGGCGAATGTGGTGAAGGGTGAATGGAGCGATCATAGAGGAGGTGTGGTTGGAGGGCAGGGTGAAGCCGAGCGAACACGGAGGAGTTGTGAAAGGGAAGACAGGGATAGCTGGGTACAAGAAATACACGAGTCGTTACAACCCGGCCATAGGAACATCTGAAGGAGGTTGAGCCAAGGAGGTGATAGGACGAGTGATGAACCATCAAGCCGGTCAAAGGACATCGATCATGCTTTGATGGCGTGGCTATGGTGAATGACACGAGTAGCAAAAATCGTTTGGTGAACTCGGCGAAGGGCGATCGGAGCGAACATAGAGGTGGAGTGATGAAGGGGAGGACAGAGCTACTGGGTATAAGAAATAAACGTGTCATGACATTGATCAGATTAATTATGAAACATCTCGGTGGACAGCCAAAAGTATGGAATGTAGCCGAGTATGGGTTATCTCAGGTTCAACTGTATAACCATTCTGCACAGTATATGCAACAAAACAATTTGTGGTTGCCTGCATAAATGGTACTGAGAGGTGCAACGCAGGGGGCCCTTCCCGTGGTACGACACATTTCACACTTCTGCCGAATTCACAGTTTAATTGTGGTTCCTTCTTGTTTAGGTTCACGTCTTCAACCAGTTCCCTTCTCACATTAAACAAGATATCCTTTCTTTGTGCGTAGTCGTTCATCGCCTACAACACGCGTTGTGTCGGCGAGCTGTATATTGGATAACAGTAGCCAACGGCTTTCAGTCAAAGTCATAGGGGTGACTATTTTGTGCTATGTATGTATTGTTGAACATTCTTTTGAAGCCTGTTGGCTTCTGCTGCTTTCACGGTACGTCTTTTAATTTTGTGCCCTGTCCTCTAACATGCAGGAGCATAACGTGAGGTGAGTCCCATGCCGGAGGGCCGACTACTCCATCCAGTGAGCACGCGCGCAGCTGCAGATATTGCCATTGAAGCAAAGCACACAGGCCCATGCCCAGGCGGATCTTGATCCAGGGAGCACCATCAATGCCGATCTCAAGCTCCGTTCTGCGACTACTGTAATGCACAGTTACAGACCCTGTGCTCGGTCCCGCTGTGACAGCCACTGCTGCATAGGATGCAGATCTCCGCGCATGCACCATGATGCCCGGCGCAGGGTCAGGTGTGCGTGCACACCTTGAGCATTGCTGGACTGTTGACCATGGGTGGAAGGAAGCTCGGACGGATAGACGGTGTACTGTACGACAATGTATTTGAAAATACAACAAAGTATCTGAAAATAAAGCAATGTATTCCAATGTCCTCGACCGGTGTGGCCCTTAGTCTGTAGATCCTCTATTACCTTTGACATGATGGAAAATGAAAAGGCTGCTTTTGAATCCAACCTCTTTTTTGCTCATTCAATGAATAATTTAAGTACATGTGTCATCAGCATATCAAGTTGCCGAGCTGTGATTGACAAATACAGTAGTTCACGTGTATTTGTTCCATCCGTTTGTAACTCGCCACAACACCCAGTCGGTGCTGTCCCCTTCCTCTGTGTCCCCTCTCCCTGAAAACTCCAACACAAACGGATCACAACCCTGCCTAGGTGCTGCCCGCCGAAAGTCGCACCTACTGAAAGTGCACCATGCCTAACAAAAGCATGCTGAACCTGGGAAGTCGCACCTACCAAAAGTGCACCACACCTAATGAAAGCGTGCTGAACTGTTGACCATACTTGTGCCTACCGAAAGCACATTGACTCTAAGCCTAATGAAAGCCCGCGCCCGCGCCCCTTTTTTACACCTACCGAAAGTGTACCAACCCACCCTTGCACACCATGCCTGACTCAAACCTCAAGAACTTCCAGAAAATCAACTGGCCCTACATGATGGCAGCTCTACTCGTTGAAAAGGGCCTGTGGGATGTTGGTGGCATGGAGACCCAACCCACCGGATCTGTGAACTCGAAAGCCGTCTGTGCATTTGTGAAGCTTACCCATGTGAAGATCATCCTGAATCATACTCCATATTCACCATTGCTCTTGACAGCATTCTGACCGATGAACTCACTCTCAATCTTCATGTTCACACAAACGGCAGGTTGGACAGTGTGGGGGTGAATGTGAGCAACTATGAAAGCAAATGAATCTGAGGGTACATGGAAGTGAATGGAGTTCCCCTGAGGACAGCTCCAAGCACTGTGAAACAGGCATGGGTTGGATACAATGGATATTGAATTCCCCAGCTATGGGTACTGACCAGATACCACTGGAATACATTATGTTTTCATTGTATTGTTTTAATTGGTAAACACTGCACTGCATTGCATCACAGTGAACTACACTATTGTGCAATGGAGCACATTGGAGTTTGAAACTGCTTTCCCAGCTATAGGTACTGACCAGATACCATGGGAATACATTAGGTTTTCATCATGCTTTTTTTTTAATTGGTAAACACTGCAATGATTGATAGTGTGGTGCCATGTATAACATTGTAAATATTTATTTTGTGGTCACTGTGCTGCATTGTGTCACAGTGGGCTACACTACTGTGCGACGGAGCACATTGGGTTTTGACATTGCAATGGTTGTTAGTGTGGAGCATTGGACAGCATTCCCTTGTTGAAGACAAGGGCTCTCTAAGGTCCAGAAATATAGATCCGACATGACGTTTCTTTGTATTTAATGATGTGTATGGAAAATTTTCGTCTAAACGGCGGAATGTCTTGTAATTTCGTAATTTTGTCCTCCCTCTTCTTGGTAAAAGAAAGGTATTTGATAATCGGCGGTGTCGCACGGGTTTCCATTTTCGTTGCGTATCTTATCTTTCGTCCATTTTGGAGTCGTGCCCATGTCGTCATTTATCCGCCCCTGTCGCTGAGTTTACCCGTCGTCCTTTCCTCACCGTACAATGTTTACTGCACGAAATATTTCCGTCATGGAGCGGCAACGACAGGGCGATCAAGTCGTGCGTTGTATTCCAGCTTTTGCCATGCGTCGCTGATGTGTTTCGTTGGATTTGTTCCGTTCTTTAGCTTCGTGTTTTTGAACTGCCATCCTTCGAAGAGATATTGTATGTATCTTTCTCGCAAAGCGCGCCCGCTGCCCTGGACGTAGAAGAAACGATGTATGTGGTGATTTACGTTGTCGTCCGTGTTTCAGAAGGTTCGTTTCTGTGGTAACTGACTCGAAACTTTGCCGCCCTTCCTTCAACAGCTTCTTCTGAAGTAAACGCCGTTGGAGATGTTTAAAAGTGTGTTTAAAAGCGTATCATTGTATGTTCCTCGCGTGGTTGGAACCTACTGTACGTATGCTACTGTACAATCCGATCGGTGAGAATGGAACAGATGTACAGTTTTCCCCTGCCATGTATGAGGTTTGGAGAACATATTATCGAACGGTGTAGGGTTAACGGCATCATTGCCGTTAAATCCATGCTACTGATGTAGATGTACAAATTTTTCGAGCCATGTAGGAGATTTGGTGTACATTTTTTCCAACCACATAGGAAACTCGGATGAGCATGACATTTATGGCTTCATTGCCGTTAAGTCCATACAACAGATGTACGATTTTTTTTCCAGCCTTGTAGGAGATTTGGAGCTCGTTTTGTCGAATCGTGTAGGAAACTTGGAGGAGCCCGATGCTGATGGCGAACTTCGGGAACATCAATTGTCGTCAGACGAGCTGACTACGCATTTCCCCTTCCCCTTTGTAGACGCTAAATGAGGAGGTGGTCCGACGGGGCCCTCTCGTACATTCTTGCGTTTATAAGGAGATACTGGTTTCACTGGCCCCAGGGAATGGACAACTATTTGTCTTATGTTGCCATTGAATGCATCGAACGACTCCTCGTTTTTTTTGATATGACCGAGTCACCGATAAATGAAGCTGGGCCAAAGCTCTGTTTAATATCTCTGATGTTTCCTCGGGTGGAATGAATTCCTTGCGAAAATATACGGGCAGCAAGTGAACTTCGTAGTCGGTCACGACTTGGTCAAACCGTTCTCTGAATTCTCTGGGTACCGGATATGACATCGTTTCCTCATCCATGGTGGCCTGGGACGACGCTGACTGCGTGCCTGCAAATTAAGACAATGGGATGATGTTGTGGGATGGCGGACAGGACACGTATGTCAAGATTGGGTTTTAGGCGTTAATATCGTGTATTAGTGAACACAGCGAATGCCCGAATAACTTGTGCGAATAAGTATGCCCTTAGGCGAATAGGTGAACCAATGAATGTTCACAAGATAAGAGGGTTTGCCTAACCGGGGCTCACCCTATCTACAGTTGTAGCGAAATAGCTCGCAGCACTTGACGACGTAACATGCAAGATATCGCGGAAGGGCTGTCTAAGTTTCGACGGTCCCTTCGCTGGCGAAGGTGCTCCTTCAGAGCCCTTCACCAACAGCACAGAAAATAGTTCGAAGGCTAAGGTAATGAAGATGAAGTATGAGAACTCACCAGTGATGCCTAAGTCCTTGGCTGGTTGAAGATAGAAATCTTCAAGGAGAGGCTCAAGACGATGATCACAGCGAGGTCAAGTTTGCACAAGATGGACGACGTATGATAATTGAACTGGGGAATATACATGCGAATGTAAACTACTTATATCGAATGCTCGTAAGGTATCAGCGAATAGGAAAGAGGCTGTCACAAGTCAGGGTTGGATAGGGGTGCGCAGCCATGATACAACATAGATGAAATAAACATACAATAGAATGTAAGAAGAGGAAGAACATGAAACGACGGAGAGTAGAGGTGGCGAAGGCACTTATGGACAAAACCATGTCTTGGGACCCGCATACATGCTACCCTGCACGGACTCTTGGTCTACTGGGTTGATTCCGCACGGCTTATGGGGGGTATGTCCTGCGAACATACTTTGACCATACGAACGCCCAATGGGGTTGGATTAAGAAGACGATGGGGTTAATGATGAACCATCATGCCGGGTGAATGGTATCGATCGTATTTGATGGTGTGCCTGCTGGCGAATGATGCGAGCAGCGAATAGCCGTTCGGAGAAATGCAAGGAAGGGTGAACAGAGGTGACATAGGGGAGGAGAGGTCAAGGTGGAGGGCGAAGCCGAGCGAATACTGAGGAGGAGTAGCGAAAGGGAAAATGGGGATACCAAGGTGCAGGAAATGCACAGGTCATGACAACCCAACTATTAGGACACCATCGGAAGAGGGTCGAGCAGAGGATGTGGTAGGCCCAGTGATGACTGCCGAGTCAGTCCCAGGACATCGATAGTGCGTTTGACGGCGCGGCTATGGTAGTTGGCGCGAACAGCGAGAGTTGGTTGCCGAACATAACAATGGTGATCGGAACGAACACGAAGGTGGGGTGAGAAAATAGGAAAAACTGAGCTTCTAAGTATGGGAGATAAACACGTCATGACAACGTACTTTTTTTGGTGGTGAAGTCTTCCAGATAACAGTAAGACACCACAGGGGCTGGCTAAACGGAAACAAGTTGTCAATTGCTTCATATCTTAGTGCTTCATTTTATACCCTTTTTTCGAATACTGCCAGGCTGGCGATAACCTGAGTGTCTGTGGTCGAGGTCTCCAGAGATAACGACGGTCCTGTGTCTTTGCAATTTGACCTTGAAGAACTCTGAACAAATCCATGGCTTGATTGTAGATGTTCCTTAACGTTGGATCTGAGGGTGCGGTGCAAGTCATGCGATACTTAGCCTTTTCTAACGTTCCTACATTCCCAGAATAGGCCCCCAAATGTCCCACGAAAAGCCTAGCGATCTATTGAGTGGAGGTTCTTAGTGTCGACTGCGAAACGCACCTATTGGAAGTGATCTGAACGGGAAACACGAAATCGGCTTCTATGCCGCTCGACCTCTGAGTGACCACAGATGAACCGCCGATGGCTTCCCACTGAAGAGATTGCAAGAGGTTATCCTGATTAACGAAGAAGGGATAGTCCTTCATCGATTCTATGACTTCGTCGCTTTTCATGGTGGTGGAAGATGAGAGTCAACAGCTGTTTTAGCTGAGAAAGATGAGACAACTTGAGGACACAAAATGTAATACCGAGGGGTGAACTGATTACCGTTTATAAATGCTCGTCTCTGACCTTACAACGTGCGAAGGGAGATGCAGACTGAAGGTAAATCCTACTTGATCCTTACTACTCACAGTGGAATAACAAGTGATGTTTTCTTCAGACGCGCATTGTTTCTTTTTTGACGGAAGTGACGTCGTTGATGAACTTTCATTGCTGTCTGTGGTGGAGATTGTTGAATTGTTACCTGAGGTGAATTGGGTTGCCAGAGTACTAGGAACCCGTCTTCAAGTGATGAAAGTCGTGTCGTTGTTACTGGGGGAACTGCAACAAAGGGTGATGATGGCGGGGAGAACCAAGAAATACCTAGATGATCAACTATCAAAAAAAATCGGGACGTCTGTCGATCTATCAAGGAAGAGGAAAGAGAGCAGGATGAAAACTATTATGAATCAAAACGTCTTCACCTTTGGAATCATGTTGACGACAATGCCGACTATCTCGAGCCTGTCGACCTCCGAGTGCAATTGGAACGTCTGGGAATGTTTATAGACAAATCATTGAACGAGTACGTGCAGCAGGTGGTCTGCTACGTCTGTGCTCGACGCATGGAAAAAATCAAATCGCGTTACACTACTATAGACGATCTCCCTCACCATGAAATGCTCCTGCCAGCAAAATATAATCGACATCACCAACTCACACAGGGCATGTTGCTCCACGCATCTGCATTGATGACCAGCGGAGAAACGACTTACGGTCGCGTATGTTTCGAGTGTTGGGAAAGTCTGTGTGGAGGGCAGCGTCCTCGTTTATCTTTAGGGAACAATCTATGGATTGGCGCCGTGCCCTTTGAAAAAAATTTTTTTTTTTCCAATTTTACGTCTTTTGGGGCAGCGCCCTATGTAAGACGGTATGTACAATTTCTTCCTTGCGTTTGGCCCGCCTCTCCTTTAGACCTCTATACTCTGCATGTGCTCAAGAGGCATTGCCTCGAGCGTGTCCATGCCTTCGTGGGCGAGGTGTGTGTTTAGTGCCTTCTCTCCCTGCGCTGTTGTCTGCCTGCTCTCCCTCCTGTGTCCTCTTCCGCCGGTGGTAGTGCAATGTCTCCATATTGATTTTCAAACCTTTTCGTGTCTTGTATGTATCCAAATAGATGTTCCAATGCTTTGTGCCCGCCCGGCGGCGTTTTTAGAAATCTCGCTCCTCGTTTCAGTTTTCTTTCCAGCCTTTGCATCTGCTCCTGGTTCCTTCAGGCATGATACAGACCGTCTGCTGTTGCCGCACTCCAAGCGTGCCGGTCAAGAAGGGATTGACGAGCCCTGCAAAACTTGCGGTCAGTCACTGCATGGGATCCATTGCAGAGGGCGCATTTAGGTGTGATATGTGGACACATTGACTCCTGGCATGTATTCTGGTCAGGGCACTTGCAGTCAGATGTGGTGTGTGGGCCCACGCATATTCCGCATTTCGTGGTGGCTTTGCATGATCGAGCAAAATGGCCTATGCCGTAGCAGTTGAAGCATTGTGGGGGGTGCCGTATGAAACATGTGGTCGAGTGAAGGCGTCCTCGGTATGCAATGTGTTGTTGGATGCAGTTGTTGGACGCATGGTGATCGGTTAGATATAGGACAAGGGATGAGTGCGCTTTCTGACGTAGCTGTGGGGAGCGAGAGACAAATTCAGCACGTTGTAGCATGGAAGGATGGGGAATGATGTGCTCATTATCGTCCAGCAGCGTTGCGATGTCGTCGCTGTCTCGATCTGGGTTAAATGTAGTGGGGATGGCATGAACGATCACCGGGTAGGTCTTTGGGGCAATACGCAGGTTTATTGATAACACTGGGAGCCATCGGTGAGCTTTCTTGATTATCGCGTCATGTTCTTGCTCTGAGCCTGCTGCTAGCAATATATCGCCGCTTCGGTGCCGTCCTGTGGCTTGGACGCGAAGTACACTCTCCTCCTCCTGCTCTCCTTCAGGGTCTGGATCCCAGCCTCGTGGGAGCAAGGCTTTGTTAATCTCCTTCCTCAACTCTGCATCCTGGAATTCCTCGAGGGCTGGGTTCTGTCGGTCGATATGCGTCAAGGAAAAAACGTTGAGAGGTCTCCTACAAGTTCGTCGGTCATGAGTTCTGGACGCATTATTATGGCTGAAAACCCACAATCCGTTGTATCACGCGGTCGAGATTGACATGGACGCCATCCGTCAATTACCCACGGGTGGAATCCCAGACTCTATCATGGACAACGTTAAAACTGACCCTTCCTTGCACGTTCTTGCCGACGAACAAGGCGAGACTGTACCAGATTTCAATGTAGAAGAGGACGGGGAGAACGGTCAATATACAATCTCCACCGTCGATGATCCTTCCTCACCTGCCTCATATCTAGAATGTGAACAAAGCGACTCATCACTTCAACTCCAACATCAGAGCATCATCCCAATCCAAGAACTTGGCGTTGTTGATGTCGAAGGTGAAGATGTGGCATCAACGTCTTTGGTAGGAAAAGCGTTCCAAAATGCAGCGAATGCCATTGTTGTTAATGAGGAGGATGAAGAAGCCTACATCTACAGGAGGAGTAGTGATTTTGTAAATGAATATGCGCGATGAGATCGCCATGGAATTCTTACAGATGGTGCCCACGATGTTCCAAATCACCTCCTTGGGGCCTATCCCTACCTTTTCCCCTACGGAGAAGGAGGATTCGAAATCGACAGGCCTCATGCTGTGTCCTATGTCGAACACGCTCGATGAGCCTTACAGTATGATGATAGACGGTTTTCCACCCATATGTCCTTTATCTTTCAAGTTTTTGGTGTTATCCAAAAACGTCAAGTCTGCCAGTCAACGGAGTTACAGGTCTGTCTGGTTTAAAATACAGTGGAATATGCGCCATAAACCTTCGAACAGGTTAATCAACGTTACTTCAATTCCCAAAGAAATGAATTCAAAAAAATTACCGTGAAAGAACTACAACTCGCTGCAGATGAGGAACGTAGCCGAGTTCTGTTTAGTAATCCTCAGGTAAAGAATTTACGGAGAGTCGTTACCGCTAGTCGAAGGAAAGTTATCGGAACGGATGAATCTCGTTCAGCAATACGTTCAAAGATATATGGACTCACTCTTCGGAAAAACCCTGTGAGTCTATGGATTACTTTGAATTTCGCGGACACGGATGATCCTATCGTTCAGATCTTCGCAGGTGAGGAGATCGACATGGACAAATTTTTAGCAACAGCTGGACCTGATCGCAGTCGACGTGCTATAAATACCGCGTCTAACCCTTTTGCTGCTGCTAAATATTTCCACTTGTCGGTAAAGATGGTCCTGGAAGAGTTGTTCGGTATCACTGTAGACGCCTATGGGCACATTCACCGGCAAACGGGGATATACAGGAAGGTCGCTGGATATGTTGGCACCGTCGAGGCCCAGGGAAGAGGGTCCCTTCACCTTCATTTATTACTGTGGCTAGTAGGCGCTCCCACCTCGACTCGGATGCATGAGATGCTTCGCACTGAAGCATTTCGTGCAAAAATGTGTGCCTTCGTGAGAAGTAGCATCACAGCTCACGTCGATGGTATATCCGATGAAGCACTACAAACAGAATCAATTGAAATGAAGACCATGCACAAAAAAAGAGCTACAGCTTATTCTAGGCCTCTAGATCCTGGTCACAGCAGATTTATGTCCTCAGTTACCGATGTCGTTCACAGCCTAGCTCGAACTTTGCAGGTACACATACACTCAACGCAAGCGTGTTTGAGATTGGATACAAGAGGTCATTTTAAATGCAAGAGACATTCCCCCTGGGATCTAGCCGACGTTGAATCTGTAGATGAAGATGGTCGATGGTGGCCGAAGAGAACATATGGTATGCTAAATAATTGGAACAATATCGTCTTGTTGGCGACCCGGGCCAATAACGATGTCAAGTTATTAACCAACGGTTCTGACACCAAAGATGTCGCTTGGTATACTACCAAATACGCGGTAAAACATCAAGCTAAATCCAGCAACATGTCAGCGTTGTTAGCTAAAAGATTGGCTTACAACCGTACCGATACCACCGAGTCTACTTCTAATCGAGATGCAAACAAATGTTTAATCACCCAATGTGTCAACCCCTTAAGTAGAGCTCAAGAATTATCCTCACAACAAGTGGTGTCGTATATTATGGGCTGGAACGATCGTTACTTGTCCCACAGTTATGTTGCCATTCATTGGTCTGGAGCCATCGCCGAATTGCGGAAATGTTTCCCTTTGATCAACGATACAGTCGATCTACACCCTTCTAGGTAAGCAGTTCATGTCATTGTTCTTCAAACAATGGTTGTTAAAAAACGAACCTTTGTCCTTCCTTACCAATGCAGCAACGACCACTCTGATCCAGATACTGTCTTACACATCGTCGGTAATAATCTTGAACTGAAAAGCCAAGTCAACGACTACAAGAACCGTGGTTTACAGTTGGAACGATACAGTCTGTTTCAATTTTTATTGGATTCGTACGAACCAAGAAAATCGGTGAAAAAGACTGGCAAAACGTCCAATAGCCATATACCATATATGGACGGAGTCGAAGCTTATAAAGATCGTTTTCGAGTGTTACGGACGCCTGGTCATGAGATGATGCCAGACTTTCTTGGGAAATGGCTTCCTCGACGTGACGATCCGGCCGTGCGAAACCTCTACTGTGCGTCAGTAATGTTGCTGTTAAAACCATGGCGACAAATACCTGACATTCTAGAGCACGGCTCCACGTGGCAAACGTCCTTGGAAGCCTTTTTGTCAAATGCTTCACAGTCAATAAAGAATCTGTTGGATAATTTTCAGTTCTACTATGCCTGTGAACATTCCGCAGGAAAGAAGAAAGGGTGCGATGAAACTCGTTATAATCCTGAAAACGTATTCCCCGATTTACTGGATTCGGACGAGAATTCATCCCAAAACAACGAGGAGATGGCTTACAATATCGAACAAATGGCCAAAGACGTTATCCCTACCCGCGAGATTTTACATGGCAGACAAGCTGTCGACATTGGTGTCCGTACAGGCGTATTTTCCGATTCAGACCATTGGACCGTTGAACATAATGATGTCACATACCCCGAATCTGCATTACTGGAGCGAAATCTGGAATGGCAAAAATTGATCAAAGAGTACTCTCAGTTAGAAAACGACCAACGTCTATCGCCACCAGTCTGGCCGTTTGTTTCGGCTTGCCCCGGCGACGTCCAACCCCCTTCGGTAAGACCGTCGTTGATGACTGACTATGGGCAGCAAGCCGCGAACCCTACGTACCCGGACAGTTTATCCAACCTCAGTAGTCAGCAACGTCGGGCCTTCGGTATCATCGACAACCACTTGGAACAAAACTTGCAAGGCAAAAATCCGGAGCAACTCTTGATGTTAATGATGGGTTCCGGAGGTGTAGGCAAGTCGACGGTAATAGAAATGGCGACGGAATTATTCGACCGTCGTAACTGCAGACACAAATTAGCGAAGACGGGTATGACAGGAATAGCTGCTTCAAACATATGAGGTTACACTTTGCATTGGTGGGGAGCGTTGCCAATATACATCCCATCATCTCCCGACTACCATAAAGAACCCGGTCAAGACGCAAAAAAATGTCGGGAGGATAACATAGGTCCGGTGGAATATCTGTTCATAGATGAAATTTCCATGGCTATCGTGGACCTCCTGGGACTACTTTCAGCTATCACATCGTTCACCAAATCCAAAGACAGTTCATGCACTCTACCATTTGGTGGTAAACTCAACGTCATCCTGGTCGGAGACTTTCACCAGTTCTCCCCTCCGAAAAGGGCTTCGTCCGCACTTTATCGGTCGTCTCCAAGTACCACGTACTGGGGAGGCATAGGCCAAAACATGTTCCGTCAGTTCAAGACTGTTGTCTTATTAAAAGAACAAAAGAGAATCGACGACGCACTTTGGGCCGATATATTGGAGCGGTCCCGTTATGGAGCTTGCACAGAACCAGACCTCCATGAATTCCATAAGCTGATCTTGACTCACGAGTCTTGTCGAGTACCCGATTTCACCCAGCCCCCTTGGAACAAGGTTGTCTTGGTAACTCCCCGACACAGCGTGCGAATGGAATGGAACGACGCTGCTCTACGCCAACATTGCAGGACCTCTGCTAAGTCCCTCTTTGTGTCGCCCGCCGAGGACACCGTAGGTACGGAAAATGTAGAACTTTCTCTCCAACAGAAACTATTGGTTGCGGCCTCAGAAGGAAAAGAACGGTTAGCTCGAAAAGTCAAGCTAGCTGAAGGAATGAGAGCTATGCTTACTTGGAACCTCATGGTATCGGCTGACCTAGCGAACGGGACTCAAGGAACAGTGGAAAAAAATTTCCTCGATCCCCGAGAGACGCTCACATCATCCATGACCTCCCAAAACATCGTTCACCTACAATATCCCCCTGTCCTTATCCTCTTTCGTCCCGACGCAACTCCTTTGAAGAATCTGAAAGGGTTGTCCAGCGGAGTAATACCTATTGAACCTTCGAGAAAAGGAATGGAGATAAGGTATCCCGATGGAAGCAAATCAACGATCCGAAGGAGACAATTCTCGCTTACGGCTGCATACACCTTCACAGATTACAAAGCTCAGGGTCAGACATTACGACCCGTAATAATCGACATAGGCAACCCACCGTCTGGCGGTTTAAACGCGTTCAACGCGTATGTAGCTATATCTCGTGGATGGTCAGACTCCTACGGGACTTTAACACCAACATCTTTACGAGTCACCCCAACCTCGACCTTGCTGAATGCGACAGACGGTTGGAAAGTGTTACGATACGATCCGTTGTAAGGTTGACTGAGGTCAGGGGCGAAACCGGAGGGAAGGTCCGAGGTTACGGGGCGAGGTTTGGATGGGGAAGTCGGAGAGGGACTAGGCTTCAGCTTATGTGCTGCGCCGACCCTATGCACGAGTCCCAACTTCGGAGGCAAACGAATAAGAGGCGAGGTATTGGCTTAAGAGGCGAGGCTTAGAAACTAGCTAGGGATCGAAGTTATACAATAGTTGATTTTCAGACTGAGGAGTAGAAATGCATACAGGTGGGTTTATATACGAGGCGAGGGTATGAGTCAGGGGCGAACATATTAGTGGAGATCAGGGCGAGGTCAGGGCGAGGTAATATATGAATGATGCGTGATGGAGCGGAATCAGTAGCTAAGGGGATACGGGCATGGGATCAAGGTCGGATATGAGCTCTAGCTCGGGCTCAGGCTCGGGCGCAGGATAAGAATCATATGTACTCGGGCACGAGTATCACAAGGCTCGGGCTCGGAAGAAAGTTATACCGGTAAGTAACCGGCCAAAGGCCGGGTTCTTACAGTATCCCCTCCTTATGGCCGAGACCCTCGAGGCCGTAATATGAACAAGGTTCGCCTATCCTCGAATCTAGATCCCGGCCCGATGTTAAGTCGCCGGAAAGGCGAAGCTTAATCGTAGCCGAGGTTAGATAAAAGGGTGGGTAGGAGGCAGCAAACCCAAGTGCCAACGAGTATGGTGCGCCCCCAAGCTCTCTTTAACTCTGCTATCGACGAAAACAGCGCGAACAACGCGTTCGACCAGACCTTGCTGTCTGAGGAGGATGGTCCCTCGGGCGAGGTTATGCCTGAGGTTCAACCCGACGTGGTCCCGCGGCCCATCGAGGATGCGGGGGCCATAGATATGCGGAAACCGTGGCAGGAAGGGCCCAAAGGCAAGAAGGTGAGTACCGTCATAGTCTGGTCATGAACGCTGCTGATTTGTATAGTATAAACGTATGCTGTTCTCGTACCACCCCACCGACTTGTCCCTCTACGGGTACAAGCTCGCCAACGGGGGACCTCATAAGTGGCAACTCGCGACCCAGGCCGAGGCGAGGTGCGCGCGCTGCGAAGAGCGCGACTATATGTGCCTTCGGGCCATTAGCCTCGACTTCGGCGTTGCCGACCAGGGCGCCTGCGTGTGGTGCAGGACACGCTCCTTGGGCTGTAGTATAGCCCATGGTCGTCGCAGCAAGGCGACCCCAGGAAAGGGTCAGGCGAGTGCCGTGGGCAAGAAGCAGGCGAGGAGCAAGGACACTGAGGATGGACTGAGGCCGAGGAAAGAGGCCAAGGTTCGGGATGAGGTTGAAGATGATGACGACTCAAGTGACTGGGTCGAGCGGAACCTTGAGACGAGGGTGGAGCGGATGGAAGCGAGGTTGAGCGAGGAGAAGGGTAAGGGGTCAGAGGGAGCGAGGCAGAGTGAGGGGAAGGAAGCCGAGGTAGAGGAAACCGAGGTGGAAGGTCGGAGGGCGAAGAAGGACAAGAAGATGAAAAGGTTGGAGCGAAGTGCGGAGATGAGGGAGTTGACAGCGGCGGTGAGGGATGTGGGACAGAAGGTTGGCGAGGTTGGGGAAAGGGTGTGTGAGTTGTTGGGGGAGTTTAGGGCGGCGAATGATAGGATGAACAGGGCGGATGTGGAGTTCATGAGGATAAGGAGGAGGCGGAATTACTTGAAGCGGATGCAGGGGGCAAGGGACTTGGTGGATTATGGGGGACATGGGGGCCTGGTGGAGCGAAGTAGCAGTAGTAACGAGGAGGAGTCAGGCGAGGGTAGCAAGGAGAGCGAGGGAGAGGATATGAGGATGTTGGAGTAAACTAACTTAAGGGAATAATGGAATTTTTTTTGATTTTTTTTTGATTTTTTTGTTGTTCGATTGTGAGGGGATTTTGTTATCTAACTACTGGGTTCATGGGGGTTAAACAAGGAAACGATCATAGAGCAGTCAAAGGTCCCGGCTTGCCCGGATAAGACTCGTGGAAGTCGGTGACCAGCTCCGAGGCATGATCAAGCTCGGAAGCGAGGATCCATGAGGTTTCTTCGTCGGTACCTTCGTAACCAGTCCACCTAACAAGATACAGCAGTTTGCAGCTCTTCCATCTATTATCGATCTTGGAGTCGAGGATTTCTGAGACTTCGAACTCAGGCTCGCCGTCGATGACAACTGGGGGTGGAGGAGGCTGAACTCGGTTCGGGATGGTGTTGGGCGAGGCTGGTTCAAGCATGGATACATGGAATACTGGATGGACTGAATGCATGTGTTCTGGAAGTCTAAGGGTGAAGGAGTGAGTACCCGCTTGGGAAATGATCTCAAAAGGACCCAAAAACTTCTCGGCGAGCTTCTTGGTAGCCGAGTTGTTCTGAAATACTGTGCCTTTACAAAGGCGAGGGATCCTACTTGGAAAGCAGGAGCGGGTTTGTGGCGAACATTGGCTGAGGCTTGGTAGGTCTTCTGAGCCTCGAGGATGGCGCGGCGAAGTTCTTGGTGTAGCTCGTCCAGGTCAACCACGAAGTCTCGAGCTCATGCTGAGGCGATGTCGCGCTCGGGGTGGACTGCAAGGTTCGGGTGGTAACCCTCATTAGCAAAGAATGGGGATATGCCGGTGGTTGCGCTAGGTGCATTGTTGTAAGCGAACTCGGCTAGGGGAAGGAGCGCAGCCCAATTGGACTGTTGATAGTTGCAGTATATCCTGAGGTACTGTTCCAAGGTCTGGTTAGCACGCTCGGTTTGACCGTCACCCTCGGGATGATATCCCGAGGTGAAATGCAACCGCATGTCCAATGCTTTCCCTAGAGAACGCCAGAAGTGCGAGATGAACTCGGAACCCCTGTCCGAGGTGATGTGCGAGGGGACTCCATGCTTGGAAAAGACATGAAGGACGAAGAGGTGAGCGAGCTCTTGCGAGGTTATCTTTTCGGTGGTTGGAATGAAGATAACCTGCTTAGTGAAGCGGTCAACAATCACTAGTATGGAGGTGAACTCGGATGAAGGGGGAAGCTGCTCAATGAAATCCATAGAGATGGAATTCCAAGGCTTGTCGGGGACGGGAAGTTGTTTGAGGAGACCATAGGGCTTGTGACGTTGCAGCTTGCTTCACATACAAGTGGTGCACGTTCTTGCAATACTCCTTGACAAAGGATCTAATCCCTGGCCAAGTGTAGTCTCGTCGGATCATCTCCAAGGTCTTGTTGACCCCGAAGTGTCCCAAGAGAATGTGATCGTGCTTGTATTGCAGGATGCGAAGTCGAAGGTCTTGGGCCGCAGGAACATAGGTTCGGTTGTCCAGCTTGAGAAAACCCTCGGGGTCTGTGGTCCACCTTGGGTCATTGACCAAGCCGAGGTGCGACTTGGCTATGGGGTCCAAGGGGAGGTTTGCTAGTATGTCAGCTCGGATCTGCTCGGTATCAAGCAGTGAAGCGGCTCGGAGTACGACGGGAGCGAGGTTAGTAGCTCTAAGGGACGATGCCAGCTGGTGTTGGGTAAACACTGGCCGTAGGTTCTGTGGGTTTATGGTGGCATAGTCGCTATTCCCCTCTTTAAGGTAGATGTCCCATCGTCTAGTGAGAGAGTCAGGCTTCGTTCCGAGGCGACCAGGTCAGAAGCGGATGGCGAGGTTGAATTGGGAAAGGTATTCTGACCACCGAGCTTGTCGACGGGTCAAGAGTTTCGTTGTGGAAAAGTATTCGAGGTTCTTGTGATCGGTGATAATGTCGACAGGGTCGCCAGAGCCCTCGAGGTAGTGTCGCCAGCGTTGAAACGCTTCAAAAATTGCTAGGAGCTCCTTGTCATGAACATCGTAGTTGAGCTCAGTAGAGGTGAATGTGCGGGAATGAAAAGCGACGGGATGAAGTTCGCCTTCCAAGGTTCGCAGTGATAAGATTGCCGCTAAGGCATAATCTGAAGCATCAGTCTCTACGATTAGTGGAAGGTCAGGAATCCAGTGGGTAAGGATAGGAGCAGTAGTGAACGCCTTCTTCAACAAATTGAAGGCGTGTCGACAATCCTCGGAAAAGTTCCAAGGGGTACCCTTGCGGGTGAGTCGGGTGAGAGGAATGGTGATGTCGGAGTAGTTGTGGATGAAACGTCAGTAGAAGTTGGCGAAACCGAGGAAAGACTGGATGTCGCGAACTTTGCGAGGTTCAGGCCAGTCTTGAATGACCTTTACCTTGTCGTCCGCCATAGTGAGGCCCTCAGGAGAGAGTATGTAGCTGAGGAATTCAACCGAGTCGCGATGAAACTCGCATTTGTCTTCTTTGGCGAAGAGGTTGTTGAGTCGCAGTCGTCGCAAGACTTCCTTGACATGTTCAACATGTTTGGAGGGGTCACTGGAGTAGATTAGAATGTCATCCAAGTATACCACCACACAAATGTCCAAAAGGTCGGCGAAAATCTCGTTCATGAATCTCTGGAAAGCGGCAGGGCCGTTAGTGAGACCAAATGGCATAACCAACCATTCAAAAGACCCATAGCGAGTCCTGAAGGCAGTTTTCCATTCGTCACCCTCGGCCACCCTTACGAGGTGGTAAGCGTGACGAAGGTCAATCTTCGTATAGATGCGAGCATTCTTTGGAGCATCAAGTAAGTCAGCAATCAATGGCAATGGATACCGATCTTTTTTCGAGATCTTGTTTAAACCTCGGAAATCGACACACAACCGAAGTGAGCCATCTTTTTTGCGGACAAACAATACCGGTGCACCATGAGGCGAGCGTGAAGGTCGGATGAAACCGATGTTCAAGTGCTCGTCGATAAACTCGTGAAGTGCTTTGAGTTCGGAAGCTGAGAGAGAGTAGATGGGACCGATAGGCGGCGAGGTTCCTTCTTCAAGGTTGATTTTGATATCGTGAGGTCGGTGGGGAGCTAGAGTGTCAGTGCGTGCTTTGCTGAACACATCTGCAAATTCATGATATACTTCGGGAACATGTTTTTTAACATTCTCAGAAAGCTCGGAAGAGCCTTCTCCCGATGTTGCTCCTCGGGCGAGGAGCTCAGGCGAAGCCAAATTGAGCTGAAACACTTCGGACCCTTCCAATCTAGACGTGCACATGAAAGCGGGTGCATTGATTAGGGAAACGAGCGGTGCTTGCAACTTCGGAGGCGAGTTTTGAGGCGAGGTCGAAGGCGGGGGCGAAGATGCCGTAGGCAAAGTTGAAGTCGTAGCCGAAGCTGAGCGGGCTGACGTCGCCGTGGTCGCTGGAGCCGTGGTTAGGTTGATGGTTTTGAAAGTAATACTGCCCAATACCCAGTCAATCGACGGATTGTAGCGGGTGAGCCAGTTGTGGCCAAGTACCACCGAGCAACTCGAGTCGAGTGAGGTTACGTAGAAGGTAACTGTCAGGGGACACCCTGTTTTCCATTTCCAGTTCCGACACCACACCCAATTCTGACTCCATTTCCGACTCCGGTTCCGGTTCCGATTCCATCTCCGCCTCCGCTTTCGGAAATGATTCCGCTTCTGGGAGAACTTCCACCAGTTCTGTTCGCCTCGCCAGTTCCACTCCAATTTCCGACTTCCACTCTCGGAACAGTGTCGTAAATCAAGCGACTCGTGTAATAGGTGACATCAAGGGTCGATCAAGGGTCAGGGTGGTCAGGGAGATGCAGGGTTGATGGCCGGTGCCAAGTGTTGTCCCTGGCTGCGCAGCGTAGTATAATACAGGCTCGCTGACATTGGGGGTCCTTAGACTTTTCTCTTTGGATTTCCCCTTGTCAGGTGAGAATCCCCTCTCTTGTATACTCTGTTCATTTATACGGACTTTGGATTTCCCCTTGTCAGTTGTGTGGTAGTGTGATCTCCACAACCGGCCAGGGTTGCCCTTACAGTAACCCATTGTTGTTCGCTGGTCGGAAAGCAGATACAGAGGTCTAGAGCTTGGGTAATGGTAGTGTTAGTACTACCGTCAAATAGTTTCAAGGGTATAGGAGAGACAGGATAAGCAGGCATAGAGTACTTCTGGACAAATCGGGATTCAATAAAACAATCTGAGGACCTGCAGTCAACTAATGCAACAAAAGCGACGCTGGGAAGCGAAGGCAAGGTTAGATCTACATTAAGGGAATCTTTGGACAATGAATGAGAAGCGGCACTGAGTCTGAGCACACGGGTGAGGTTACCGCAATCCTCGGATCGTGTGGTTCCGAGGTTGCTACCTATTTTTTCACCTCCATAATGGAGGCCGAAGTCCCTTCGTTAGGGGTCTTCGCTGCCTGACCTTTAGAACTGCTACCGCTGGTAGACTTGTTCTTCGGGCAGTCCTTGACGATGTGGCCCTTGGTGCCACAAAGCAGACAAAGGCCCTGGTTGACCCAACATTGGCGTTCCTTGGGAAGTAGTTTGCCATCCTTCCCGAGCTTGCTCGATATGTCGGGCTGGCTCTTGTTGTTCAAAGAGTTGTTGTTGGAACTTTTGCCACTGTTGTTAGTCTTGTTGCGGTTCTTATTGTTATTGGAACAGCTGGAAGACTGGTTGTTGTTAGTGGCATTGCTGCTGGACTGATTAGTGGCACGTGCAGGCTGGGAGCTACGACCATTGATCATGGTGTCATATTCCTTACGCTCCCAGTAACGGCTGTCACATTCCAGCGTGAAGTTCCTGAGCTCGGCGAGGCTGCGGAATCGAGGGAAGTGAAGTAAGTCGTCCTTGATTCATTTGGCCAAGCCCTTGTAGGCGAAGTGTCGAAGGGCCGCGTCGTTCCACTGAGTCCAAGTCGAAGCTCGGGCGAAGTCGATAAAGAATTGCGCGGCCTTGTGGTGCTCTTTCATAACAATCTTTTCGAGGTCGATCTCGGCTTGGGCAGCGTTGTCGTATGGGCCGAAGTTGAGCTCGAGCTCGGCCTTGAAGCTGTCCCAGTCCTCAAGCCAATCTGGCTCGGGTTGGACTTCGCTGAGGATCGCCGGTTCGAAATACTGTAGAGCTGAGCCGGACAGGTAAGAAATAGCATACTGCACCTTCGAGGCCCCAGTCTTGAACGCTGTGGGACGATCTCGGAAGTTGAGTACGCATTGAAGGAAGAAGGTGCGAAGCTTGGCCTGGTCAGTACCGTCATAACTATCCAGTTCCTTGACCTTGGCTCGTGCTTCGGACTCGCGAGGTTTCGCGAGCTTGATGAACACTCGATGCATAAGCTCGTTGTCTTCGAGGTCACCGAGGTCCTCGGGTGGCAGGTTGGGGAGGTCCCGATCATTGTCAGAACCTCCAGAGCCATCACCTGGATCACCTGAAGGGTCACCAGGGTCAGCCCTACCTTTGCCTTTGTTACTAGGCTCGGCAGGGTCTGTGAGGGGTATTCCTGGGGACGGTGGTGAATCGTCGGGGGCTTCCGAGAAACGTCGTTGTTCTGATATACCCCAAAGGGTGCGGGAACGAGTTATCATGGACATAGTGAAGAAAAGGGATACGTAGGGTGTAAGCAGTCTGAAAATACTGTTACGATACGATCCGTCGTAAGGTTGACCGAGGTCGGGGGCGAAACCCGAGGGAAGGTCCAAGGTTACGGGGCGAGGTTTGGATGGGGAAGTCGGAGAGGGACTAGGCTTCAGCTTATGTGCTGCGCCAACCCTACGCACGAGTCCCAACTTCGGAGGCAAATGAATAAGAGGCGAGGTATTGGCTTAAGAGGCGAGGCTTAGAAACTAGCTAGGGATCGAAGTTATACGATAGTTGATTTTCAGACTGAGGAGTAGAAATGCATACAGGGGGGTTTATATACGAGGCGAGGGTATGAGTCAGGGGCGAACATATTAGTGGAGATCAGGGCGAGGTCAGGGCGAGGTAATATATGAATGATGCGTGATGGAGCGGAATCAGTAACTAAGGGGATACGGGCATGGGATCAAGGTCGGATATGAGCTCTAGCTCGGGCTCAGGCTCGGGCGCAGGATAAGAATCATATGTACTCGGGCACGAGTATCACAAGGCTTGGGCTCGGAAGAAAGTTATACCGGTAAGTAACCGGCCAAAGGCCGGGTTCTTACAGAAAGACTCGATAAGGAAACCGAAAAAAATTACGGGTCACTTTATTCACCACACGTAAGTCATTTGATGAGTCAAGCAGGAACACTAACCGATAAACTCCCGACCTAGCCAGAACTCATAACGCCTCATTCTCTTATTCCTTTTATTCTTTCCGACGCATTTTATCGTTCACCGTCTACTTGTACTTATAACTAAGTTCGTATCCACTACCGCCCCTCGAACCTTTTTCCACTCTATAAGACTTTTTGCCCATACGTAGTCGAAACAAAACAACGAATAATCACGACGGTAAACCTTTACACTTTCGACAAGGGTGGTGCCTGCAACGCCGGCTTCTAGTTGCCAAACACTGTCCTCTGGTGTGTGACAGGGCACCCCGGTGGCCGGCATTGGAAAATCGGGGTAGTGGGCCATGGCCCCGGGTTGCATTGGCGCCCAGGGTCAATCAGTGGGGACATGAGTAATGGGGGTAATATTACTGCACCCACGTAACATTGATTCACTACCTGATAGGGAAACAAGGGAGTACATTGGTAGCGGATCTACGCGAAATGATAGTGCTCCGGCCGCCTCGGGCTATGCCTCAGAGTCCGTCAAAAAGAAGCTTGATGGCCGGGCCACTCGTCCACATCACCGAAGAAGCATCGCCCGTCTGCGGCACCAAAGTAGAGTACACGTATAAATTTGTCTGCACTAGACACAAATTCGAGATATGCATCATCACGCCGGGTTCATTCTTATATACTACCGCGAGCAAGGGTTCTGCCGGGCGCAAGCAGCCCTCTAGTTCCCGGATTACAACCAGTTACCCTTTTCAGTAATAAGGACTCCATGCATAACATCAAACACAAAGAACCGTGCTGTCGATCACAAAATCTGGAGGGGCCCTTGTCTTCGACAAGGGAACAGGTGGAGAATATACTGTAAGGCCTAAGCCACGGCTAGCCGCCGTATCTATTCTCCCGCACATGTCGGCAGGTTTGCAGCTGTACGCTGCCCTCCTTTCGACCTTCTCCCAAAGACACTTTTGCCAGTCGATGAAGCTCGCGTAGACATCGACCAGGTCGTCCAGGCCGTCCTCCGTGGTAGAAAAATAGCCATCGGTGTACAACTCGTGTACTTTGCCACGCAGCGCATCTCTCTTATCCAGGACAAGCCACGTCACCTCTCCGTTTCCCACCCATAAACATAACGCGGGGATGGTGGTTCCGTAGGCAGGGCATCCGAATGACATGGCGGAGAGTCGTGGGGGCATGTATCCTAGCCAATTATATCCGCCGATCTTCTGCACTGGGTCGTCTACAGACGCAGGCAGACCACATGCAGGAAGGCCAGGCCAGCTTCCCCGTATGGCAGCGCGGGCCGGCCATTCAAGGACCCAGAGGCAAAACTCCTCTGGGAGGAACTTATGCTCCGTTAGCAGGCCACCTAAGTATGCCTTGCGATCAAAGGGCCGGAGTCTGGATAGGACCCACGGCCGTGTTGGGATAAATAACGGGGACTGGATGATCTTCAAATAAAGATCAAGGAGGGCGCGGCGAGCAGGCAATATTGCGGCGTGTGGGACAAGGTGTCGCCAGTGGTGATTAACGCCTCGGGCTGCAATGAGAGCCTTGAGGTGAAGAGAGGAAAAGAATTGGAGAAGGATTTCGTTGGGGATATCTGCGAGCTGAGCCATGCGAGCGATAGAGAGAGTCTTGGGACATTTATACGACAGACCAACACGCCAACACGGGTATATGAAAGCATGCCCAAGTTGTACTTAATCTTCAGGCGGCATGTGTCACTAGCAGACGACAGGCTGGACATGTTGTGGACTCAGGCAGTGGATAGCTACCGATCGACAGGTGACACCAGCGTGGCCTGGTTGCTTGCGAGAGAGTTATGCATACTTTTCGCTGCGGGAAGTCTACCCCGGATAAATGAGTGGTCAGTCCATATGCGGCTTTGATAAAGGTCCACGCCCCACAGTCGATAGATACACCACTGGCCCGGTGGTGAATCCACCGGCCGGTCAGCTAGGGGTCCATGCATGTCTGAAACCACTTAGAGTACATGGAATATCCACTCACAGTACGGCCTTTTTTTTGGTGTATTTCATTTACATTTACATATGATAATTATTGGGGTATCATAAAAAGAAGAACAGGCCTGTAAATTAGTGTCACACACCATCCCCCACTTTGAGTCAAGCGCACTGTGAACAAACTGACTACATATCATGGCAATGTTTAAAGCAATTAGGGTGTGCAAAAATTCCGGCTACCACGATTATTCGATAGTGCCACTTTCCATATCCACTCGGCAAGAGTTTATTCAACTGGGCACGGGGCTGGTTGTAAGGAATGGCGTGAAATGGCAAGCCTAGCAGGTGACCATCTGGAGATTATACCTGGAGAGATTGAGTTTCTACTTAGTCGACTGGGTGCCTGGCGCCTATACGGCACATCGACCCCCAGACCCCGGGCCGAACTTATACTCACAGCTAATATATCAGAACAGACGAACCTGTCCCGGCCCGAGTGGCAATCTGACGAGGAAGGTCACCGCGTGAGGAAGTCACGGTGGTGCCATGGCGCCGCCAGATCCTCCAGTCGACTCGGTGAGTCCGACAATAACACACCTCTAACTCAAGACTGGGAATCGTTTATTGCTATCAGGGGGCGATGAAATGAATTCCTTATTCCTTTTTAATAGCCCTTTGTTGAACTTAGTAGGGCTACATTGAAGTTTATACGCCAACCCGGCCCGGTAGACATGCGTCCGAGTCGTCACACATTAATTGTGTCTTCCTAGTAGTAGACTCTTGCAGCCAGTATGATTCCCCTTTACCTGCATGCATATGCATATGGGACTTGTGGTGCCTGGAACAGCTTGGGGAGCGACTACTTGACCATCACATTGCTGTCCGAAATCTACTTACAGTAAGGTACGTGGTCTCTTGCATGGACTAAGGGCATCGGAAGTATCTGCTGCTACCACCGACATTGCTGCTGACCACAGTTCCCCTGACCTCAACCAGCTCATAACTTATAAATCACGC
This sequence comes from Gautieria morchelliformis, assembly GCA_015179125.1. Classification (NCBI taxonomy): domain Eukaryota; kingdom Fungi; phylum Basidiomycota; class Agaricomycetes; order Gomphales; family Gomphaceae; genus Gautieria; species Gautieria morchelliformis. The sequence goes on from WHVA01000074.1 coordinate 222,187, forward strand.
CAATGCCTTCCCGAGGTCGTTAAATACAGATAGGAATGACTGTGAGCCGATACACACTAAGGAATCCTGAACATCACGATTCCCGCCCTGTCAAAATCGACCGCCTTCTTCGCTTCCTTGCTTGTCCCGCTGTTGATGGCCCCCGCGACCAACAGTCTCATTGCATCTCTCACCGCCGCCTTCTTCGCTTCCAACAATATTTCACCGCCGTCCCTGCCTTTGCTCTCGCCTGGTACATCACCATGCATGTCCTTCTCCTCGGCTTCCACTTGTCTTCCAGGTACGACCACCCTCTCCCAATCAACGCAAAGCCCTGAATACTCGGACAAAACATTTATCACACCTTTCGCTTTCGCGCTCTCCAATCCCCCGGGCAGCTTCCCGATCTTGTGTAGCTGCTCAAGGGTCAGGGTATCCCATGCAACGAGTGGTGACCCTGGCCGAACGGGCAATACGACAGCGGGACAGCCATTGAGCAGGATGTACTCGATCACTGACTCGCTGGGGCGCGCGGAAGTGGTCCAGTAGTGTCTGTGCGGTTTTATGCCCAGGACGAGGATGACCATCCGGCGCGGGAGCGGGAGCGTTGTGGGGACGGAAGGATCCGGGGTGATGGAACCTGGGGGATCGGCGCGGTTGATTGAAGGCGATGGGGAGGGGGAGCGTGAACGGGATAGTTTGGCGGTGGTATTCGCGACCATGTCAGACAGCGAGGGGATATTGAGATGAGACCGCGAGGCACGTTCGACGCGAGGTCGAGAGGGGTCCGACGTTGCATTGCACAGAGGGATCACGATTGCGCTCTCGTTGAGCAGTCTTGGAACATGCGCGGTATTATCAGATACATGATTATGGCGCAATACGTTGGTCCAGGCAAGGACTCACGTTTCGCCGATTCTATAATCGCCACCTAAAAAGGGGCCATGACAGAACACAACGTCGGGGGTCATGGTGCGTGGTATAATGGGCCTCCGTCCCGAAGCGAACAGATATGGTGAAAACCAACCCTTGAGAACGCAGTGTCAAAATCAGTGAAGCCCTGCAGCCGCTGAAATCGACACACCTTCTCAACCTGTAATGCACCTTAACTCAGCCTGGCAATAGGTCAAGCGCCAATAGAAATACACACGGCAAGGTAATCCTTTACACTCGAGAATAAGGAGGGATCGGCATGCGTGGATGCACGGAAGAAGCCCAGTGCTGCATCAGTGAGCGTGTGCTTGTACTTCAGAGTAATAGTGAGTGACTTGATGGCTGTGGTAGAAAGCCGACGATCGTTGCTTGGGATAACGTGTTTCACAGGATCAGCAATGAGCAGGTCGTCTGCGACCTTGTAAACAAGAGAATCCCATGAGAAAATGAAGCGGCGGGGTGCATATAAACGCGGTATATACTTTTACACCGAGCTCAAAGCCAGTATGAAGACCAAACTCAACGATGATGCCGTCTCCAAGGCTTGAGATGAAAACATCGCCCACAGGCCCCATAATGGGAGCCACAATCGCAGCTGTACCTTGATGGGATTAGACGCACAGGATGCGGAGGATCAGAACCTGGAGTGGGAAAAGTATGTGCTGTCAGGCATCGACGCACCCCCCGTGGCAACGATGACCATGTGTACGGCCAAATCACGAAACCGGATGCACGGCAATAACAACGGAGACGAGTCTCCCCACTATTCATCCCAGGGTACGTTTGAGCAGATTCGTGCCTGGAATACGACTAGCAATACTCACCGGAGAAAGACAGACAACAGAAGCGCCAGCCGCTCTCAGGGACTCATAGGACGACATGACAATACGTCCAGGCATGGACTATAGTTGGCATCGAAGTCAGATCTGGACGTCGCCCAACAGTTTTGAATAAAGGGAAGCTACCCCAGCGAGCTTGCGCACTATCCATGGTGCTTCTATCTCAGTCTCAGCGTCAGGGACAGAAGTGGGGTTCACGGGCTGTAGTTCTGATGCATCGGGCATTGCGCGAGAACCCGAGGTATGACTATAAAGGGAACACACGGGGCTAGGCAAGGAACTTCTGGACAAGAAAAATCAGGGGTATATGGTCCTGAAGACAAATATTGTTCCGCAGTGGTAAGGGCCCAGTCGAACAAAAAACATACTGCGAGTATATTCAGCACTTTCGGAATCCGTTTTGGCCACCGATTTGGGAGTACAGGCGTTGAAAGTAAAGATACGGGGGTCACGCCGTAGTGGTAGATTGGAACATGAAGCGTGCCCGACAGATGTGTGTTGCAGCAAGTTTGCTATCATATTAGCGCTAAGCGCATGATGACCCGGCACAAATGGAACTCGGCACTTCCCGCGCTTCCCGCGCTTAGCAGTGACAGACCATGGCTGCGCTGAGAGCAGCAGCAGCGGCAAGCTCTTCGTTGAAGGCCACATCGACAACCGACGTTTTCATATCGATGTTCCCTGGTCGACCAGCAGATAAATACCGAGGCGCTGTAGTCGAGGTCCGTGGTTACCGCTGCATTAAACATGCAGATTATTGTTACAGTGTGCGTGATTCTAACTCTGCTACATGGGCCCATTCTTCGATAGGACCTGCAACTTCCACCAGCGTTTTCGCTCCCGGAGAACGAGGCAGTCGCCCGGGCCATCGAGCTTGCCTACGACAGAGATTTTACCCATATCCCGTGGGTGTTATTCCACCGAGCCCAGTCCGGGTGGCACTCACCTTTTCTGTTCTCTTGGAAAGTGTACTGAGCTCAAAAGGTCGAAAGCCTTTGGGATACATTGATGTCCCAACCCTCAAAGCGAAATGGGAGGCTGGCGAAGTGAATCCTGTAAGGGTCTACTATCCAGGACCCGACATTGCTGCTGACATGGCCAACCCTTGGATATTCAGAACGACCCCGTCTCGGTTGCTATGACCAAGTTTGAGAGGTCTGCCTCGCATCGCTATACTCTGATAACACCGTCTACCCCTCTGGGAGAACTTGAGGCCTTCTTGAAGGCCAATATTTTTGCGCTTGGTAAGGCACAATTGTCCAGGAAACTTGTTAACGGCGCTCATTCCGAGTCAGTCACAGATCGCGATCGTCAATTTGTCCTAGCGCTCGCTACTCCGTCAGATCTTGAAGTCAGTTATTTTCTTAAAAAGTATACTTTTATCTGGCTAATCGACTCCGCACGCAAATATAGAATTTCGTCTCAAGACGTGGGCTCTAACTCCTTGTCTTGTTTCTTGCGTTCTCGTTGGAGCTCTCGTGTCAGCCGGCATATAGCAATAGATGGACTGCTGAGGCTCAACCCCCGGCTATCGTAACCGCGTTATATTGAAATCTGTATTACATTATGGAAAAGTGATATTGCCCTCTCTGTTGCTTCATGGATATCTCAGAATTTGAGCCGGGCGGTGATGCTTGACCGCGGTGTATTTGAGCCTTACTGATATCTGTGTCATGTCAGAAGACGCAGCCTGACGTGAGGTGTAGAGCACACATACCATACGACCTTCACTAGACTTTGTGAACCATCAGGGTTGATCGCCCCCCCAGATTTGGCCAACATCCACGTGTCCTTCACTCCAACAACCTTACCACAGGGGCTAAGATAGTGGCCGAAGAGAGGCTGTTTTCCGTCCCTAGGGGTAGGAGGCACATACACCAATCGTGGGTACTCCGTAAGAGGCTCGAGATGTGCTTGGATGGGTTCAGCTATCTTTGGTGTCGCCGGGCCCGAGTCCCCCGTGTCAAACGTCTGATCTGAACCCTGCGCTGAGTGGTCGTCATTTTGCGAAGCCTTAGGCCCCTTGCGGCAGCATCTGATAATGAAGTAGAGGCCCACACACAGCGCAGAGAGCGTAGCCGTGCACAGGGTTATAGCCAGAGCAAGGTGAGTGCTGAGAAAAGAGTGTGCCGCGGCGGGGTGAGCTTGGCCGGCGAAGATGTCACTCTCATGGGACGGCTTGTCTTCATGCGACTCGGGGACGTGGACGACACCCACAGCAGCTTCAGGCACAAAATCGACCTTTGGCCCGTGCGAGAGAAAGGAGGTAGAATCCTGGCATGGGTTCTGAGAGTCAGGGCGAGAAAGTCCCGAGGAAACCTCGCCCCCTTCCAATGGCATCGGGGCTGCGTGAGCCGCGGAGTGAGCTTGGCCGGCGAAGATATCACTCTCACTGGACGGCTGCGAATCAAGGACGTGGACGACACCCACAGCAGCTTCAGGCACAGAATGGTCCTGCGAGAGAAAGGAGGTAGAATCCTGGCTTGAGTTCTGAGGGTCAGGACGAGAAAGTCCCGAGGAAACCTCGCCCCCTTCCAATGGTATCGGGGCTGCGTGAGCCGCGGAGTGAGCTTGGCCGGCGAAGATGTCACTCTCACTGGACGGCTGCGACTCAGGGACGTGGACGACACCCACAGCAGCTTCAGGCACAGAATGGTCCTGCGAGAGAAAGGAGGTAGAGTCCTGGCATGGGTTCTGAGGGTCAGGGCGAGAAATTCCCGAGCAAACCTCGCGCCCTTCCAATGGTACCGGGGCTGCGCGAGTCGCGGGGTGAGCTTGGCCGGCGAAGATGTCACTCTCACTGGACGGCTGCGACTCAGGGAGGTGGACGACAACAACAGCAGCTTCAGGCACAGAACGGTACTTTGGCCCGTGCGAGAGAAGGGAGGTAGAGTCCTGGCTTGGGTTCTGAGGGTCAGGGCGAGAAAGTCCCGAGCAAACCTCGCGCCCTTCTAATGATACCGGGGCTGCGTGAGCCGCGGGGTGAGCTTGGCCGGCGAAGATGTCACACTCACTGGACAGCTGCGAATCAGGGACGTGGACGACACCCACAGCAGCTTCAGGCACAGAATCGTCCTTTGGCCCGTGCGAGAGAAAGGAGGTAGAATCCTGGCTTGAGCTCTGAGGGTCAGGGAGAGAAAGTCCCGAAGAAACCTCGCCCCCTTCCAATGGTATCGGGGCTGCGTTTCCTTGAACCATGAAGACGAGAAGAATTACGAAGAGAACTTGGATGATGAGCTTGCAGGGGGCCACTGGCATGATAGATGATGATATAATGAGCGTGGGTGGTAGACACAAATGTTGTCGATGTAGACAGCAAGAGGATTTCAGTGAAGTACATCTGCTACTGGTTTATATACACACTGTCTCGTCTGTCTCGTCTGTTTCGTCTTGGACGGTCTCGGACTCACAGGATTCAAACACCGCTAACCGGCTGTCTCCACCGAGACATACAGAAAATTGATGTTGGCTAGAATACATCGACAGGTAACCAGTAGCTAGAGCTGAGGCATCGCAACGAACCCGGAGACATACATTCACATGGAAGACGCAGAGTGGAGTAGCTGTAAAAGTCTATGCTGCAGAGACCGAGAAAATGTGGACAGGCGGTTACATTACAATACCTGATATATGTGGATGGGAGGCAGAGCTGGGTTGATGCATGATGTAAAACAAGATGAGCAGATGTTGATAATCGCAACATGTCCTGGGTCCTAAAGTTGAACCTTCCGCAAGTACTGCTGATGCAGCTCTCGTACGAATGTCGAATCATTCTAGGACATGCTCGGCATATCAGGACGCCATAGACTAAGAATCAAAGGTAAACGCACATTAAGCAATTCTATGACCTCTGCCGCCAACGCCTGTTCACTCAAGACCGAATCCCCGACTCGCCGCCTTTGTCCAAAAGCATCGAGCAATGCGCTGCGCACTTCCACAGGGTGAGAGCTCGCGCTCGAGCTGGTATCCCCGCCTATCTCTGATGTCTGAGAAGGCGTATTTCCGTGCTCCACGTGCTTTCGCCTGCGTCGATCCTTTCCCCTCTCTCTACCTTTCTTTTTGGAGGCCAGGAGTGGCAACTGCATTGCATCGTGCGCTTCTGGCTCGCTCACTGCAGCAAGTGCGCTAAGAAGCCCGTCTCCAAGCCCTATGGTCTGCCCTTCAGCAATCTCGTCTTCTTCGTCTAAGCTCAAATTTCTGTCATCCACCAGCGGCCACTCAACACCCTGTTCTTGTCTGAACCCACTGCCGCTCTGTGCGCCCTCTCGCAAACCGTTCTCTGTGGAAAGGCGTCGCCTCTCTTTCTCACGTTCCCTTCTCTTGGCATTTCGTGACCTCTGTCGACGCGATAAAGATTGATCGGCGGCCTGTTCACTTGCACCAACACCGACATTGGTGTGGATCTCTTCCTCCCACCCATCCTCATCAACTTCCTGCGTTGTCTCAGGGACGGTCAAATGTTGGGCGTAATAACTTCTTTCTAAGTTTACGATACTATTGCCGTTCGGCCTCGAGGCCCTGGAGAACTCCAATGAACTGGGTTTCACCAGAGACGCCACGGTTTCTCTACCATTCCGAGCAGTTGTACCTGGGTATGGCAAAGTACTGCGGCCTGCCGCGCCTGTTTGCGTGCTCTTGATCGATGGCTTTGGTCGGGACGGACAAGATGGATTCGGGAGCTCCGAAGTGTGCTGTGTCGGTGTTGGTCCGCAGGACGTTGACGTTGACGAGGCTTGGCTTGCGGTGATACCGTTAGCATATGGAGGGTGTAGTGCATTTTCACCGAGAGGAGTGACAGATGGGATATAGTTGGTGGGGGCAGCAGCTTCTGATGCAGACGCAAAGATGGAGTCAAGCAAGGGTATGCCAGTCGGAGGTAGTGCAGAGGCGGAAACGGCACGATTTGGGGGAGATGGGTCTAGTGGAGAAGCCGGTGGGTTTCCGAGCTTTGCAAGAAGAGTAGAAAGCGTCGACGTAGGTGGTGGGTCGACTGCAGAAGGGAGGGGGAGCGCGGTAGCCTCTGGATGTGCTTGTGCGGGTGTCGTGGACCACGTATCTGGGCTACGTCGGTACTTATCTGGATATCGAATGTTTTGTTTAATGTAGGAGTGTAGCCTACAGCATGGAAAACTGAGCACTCCACGACAATGACTGGAGAAGACTAACCGCATCATGACCTGCGACATAGCTTCTCTATCTTGGGTGACCATCGTCCAAAGACCAATCGTGTCAGCTGCGAGATAGGGTTTAGCCTTGTCACATCAGGGTGGTAAACGAGAAACAAGACTCGCAGGTGACTTTGCCAAAGGCTCGGTAGATGAGGTATGCACTTGCAAATTCAACATCGTCATCTGGAGTCATACGTTGGATATAGTCCCCAGTGTTATTGCGATTCAATATGTAAAATCCATATTTTGGCTCCTCCTCCCTACATGTGCGATGCTATCAACTGCACACTTCATTGTCGCAATTATTTCTACTCACCTCTCGAAAAGGAACATGGCCCCCTCACACCCTTTCTTCCTCCACTCGTCGCCTTTGTGATGATAGACACAGACGTGGGGGAACTGGTCGAAGAGCGACGCAATAGAAGGGTCATGCCGTTGAATGACTTTGAGGTTGTGTAAATATCGAGAGGTAGGCGGCATGAGCTCCTGTTTTGGAGGAAGAGACGGTGGAATTGCATTAGAAGGAATAATGTGGGATCGGGCGCGTGAGCGTGCATAGTTTTGACGACGAGCGGGAGCCATGAGTGGCGTTGCAAAGGTCGGAGAGACGGAACTGGTTACTTATAATTAGGCGTACTCCGACTTTGAAAACTCCGCCGGAAACACAGACAAGGAATTGACGAGGGCGACTTGCCTCCGACGAAGGGTTCTGTGACAACATGCTCGGATTATGAGTTCATTCATGCGCATCGGTTTTATAAGTGATATAGATGAGGGTCTACTTAGTATTTAGCTATTTTACGAAAGTTTGAGGATATCCTGCGACCCTGGTCATTATGCGGTGACGAGAAATACACTTACTATTATTTCTTATCAGCAACTTCGCTGCTACGGCTACGGTAGGTTCTTACTGAGTAATGGAAGCTCGGGCGTGGCCTCAAAGCACTAGCTTATTGTCGGAGTTTCAGCGGTCAAGTTCAGCCACTCTTTCCACTCCTTGTTCTAATTTTCCTTATCTCTTACTGCGACACCCCCAGCATCCTCGTATCTTCTCCGCACCCCCCCCCCTCTTACAGAACACCTCTATTTCAGAGTCGGCCATGCTAGATTCTTCACCAATTTCTATTCCGCCACCCACCAGGAAGCTTAAACGAACCGCTTCCGTCGCCTCGCTCCCCAGTCCCCCTCCTAGCGTCGAGCATCTCAAGAAGCGTACAACCTCCCAGAGGTTCGGAAGCGATAGTGAATCTGGGAGCGAGAATGAAGTTGATGAGATTGCAAAAGACCACAAAGTCATAGGGAGGAAGTTGCTATTCCCAGCAGATTGTTCTACATCCTCTAGGGCGGAGGACGCAGATAATCCGTTCATGGACGAACCGCAGCTATCAGTTGTAAGAGAGCGTGCTGCTGTCAGCGCTGACAGTTCTCCGTCCACAACTCCGTCCGCACAACGCGAGGTAGCACCAACGTCACTCCCGCCATCCAAACGCAAGGTCACCAAGGCATCTCCCCCTTTACCACGGAACTCTCCCCATGCGGATCAACGCGGGAGGTGTTCCCCAGCCGAGTTACCCGTGCTTGACGAGGGTAACAATCCGTTTCTGGTGGATTCGCGAACCAAATCGCGTCGTCCGCGCTCACCTCGCGACCTTGTGGAGCAACCGACTATGACATATGTATTGTACGTGTTCCTCTCTATCCCACATGAATGATCGTAACCATTTTTCCAGTAAGGGTATCAAGACCACAGTCCCGAACCCAAACTATAATTTGCCAGAGTCCGTATATGAATGTTCCCGCCTGCCGCTCTCCCACCCGGACTATTCTCCGCTGCCTATGCGCGCACCTAAGCGACTGTTTCCAGAAGCATATCCCGACCCAGGCAATGTTGAGGAAGACGGGGAAGGTTCTGATGGCGTAGTGGAAGGAGTGGATACGGATCTACGTACCCCAGACAAGAAGCCGCGCATGTCGAAGTTATTTGTGGATGCCGCCGGAAACCCATTGCCTGATAGTGGACCCCAGGGCGTACGGGCAAAGACCATGGATGCTCGAGACATTGGAAGAATGGCCGTAGGTCCCATTCGGGGGCGTGGTTAACGTTGTGCCCGCCGCCATCCAATTAATCCTTCAAATCTAACTGCTGTAGTTGTCGTCGCCGCCATCTCGTGAGTTCTTATGTTGTCCAACATCTTTGACTAGCTCAGACAAAAAAGGGTATGTAGTCCCGTATGTATATCGAGCTCCCTTCTGCCCCCGAGTTCTCGTTGTCATGTACTTAGTCTCCTAGTCAATGTCAGTGCACATATTCCTCGCATGTCAGCTTCCACTTCTCCCAGGAGCGTGGCGGAGCGCAATGCTCACTAGTTAAAGCTTGCCTGAGTCATTTGCACAGGAAGACGACCCGGGGCGCCCCTGGCCATACTGTGCACTGCCGTGTATGTACGTCGTTTGACATTTAAAATAAGCTATTATCGTATGTAACAGTACAATGTAGGAAGATATATATATACTTATAAAGCAACGGTAGAGTCAATGAATCATTGCAACAGCATCAAACCCGCTAGGTCCGCGAGACGCATTGTCATTTGTGTCGCCTTCTCAGGTTCCGTTTGCTGTCCATGCCATCGACGAAATACCCGCTCCAAGCCGCTCATACCAATTTCAGAGAGCATCTCCAAGTAAGTGTTCTTTTGAGGAATTTCCAAAACTTGGCTGACATCGAGTGCCAATGATGTAGAAGACCCGTCAATTGTACTACTCGGGGTAGACTGGCTACCTCGGGACATGATGACCTCCAAGGCAACGCCCACGGCTTGCGCGTGAGCTTCCGAGAGAGTGGGGGACAAGCGAGTGTCGAATTTATGTGCCAGTCGGTCATGCCTGCAGAAACCATGTTGCATTAGTAAAATGACCATATTTATCCATACAGAAGCTCAAAAAGCATTGATAGGCAGGAAAGGGATGCGAACAGGGTCGAAACAACAATTCGGACTGGACGTACGTCATACAATCCATCGAATGCAAGATTCCTGAGACCCATAGATCCGGATAAACCCTTGCGAATGCAGAACATATGAGATAGACATTTTCTGTCTCTGCTGGCTCGACAAAGGGCGAGTCTTCCATGAACAGTAGAGAGCTATAGGTAAGGAGGACTGCCCTTGTGTCAGAGAAACCTAGTGGTTCTAAGTCTGTAGGGTTCCAGATGGCGTCTTCACCATCGCTTTGGGATGGGTGTAATATATGACACTCTTGTCCCAAGAGCCGTCCATATGCTTCTTTGTCCATGGATGTCGAGAGAGAGATGAAGAACGGCAGACTGGTCGCGTCCAAATAATGACGTTGCTCGGCTTTCGGGTTCGCAGCACGAATGGATGTTTTCAGCAAAACGGTCAACACGGTGATGAGGAGTTTGCGATGTGTTTTGACTCTGACACCGCCCCACAAAGTAGCGACCAAGGAAACTCCGAAATCTGTCTCGAAGGAGAGTCCGGACAGCTCGTCAAGTTTGACAGCGATGTCCCACAGTGGGCCACGAGCATCCATCAACACGACCATCATGGGATTATGAGCGGTGGGAGCAGCACGATAGAACAAACCGTGTCGATCCATTGTCTCAACGCTCGCCTGCAGTAGCTGGACGGCTTGAGGGTACAAGTGAGTGAGTTCAGCCTGAATGATCGAGACAGCGAGCCAGAAGATGGAGCCAAGGTAATGCGACTCGGGCGGAAGCCCTGTAACAGCTATGCGCAAACATCGAAGGAGGGCAGCCGATGCTTCCGCATCCTGATTAGAGCTCAATATATTCCTTCTGAAAACAGGGAGCATTTGATAGAAGCCCTGGTCTTCGAGGTCTGAATAGCCCAACTTGCTAAGGATTGTGAATGCTCGGAACTGGCCATAGAATGACACTTGGAAGGCTAGTGATGTCACGAGACCCGTCCATCTCGCTTTCCAGACATTACTCAGACCTGGATATAGCGTCAGATGCGAAACTGTCAAAGAGAATATAACGCACCGACACTTTGCGAACCCAACGTTAATGCGCGCAGTAGAATATCACTGATTTCCTCCAACGAATCAACAGAAATGGTGATAGATGCAGGCTCCAACAAGCTAATTTCACTGCTTGGGTACAGCCGATCCAAGCCAAATAATTTTAAGGCCTGCGGGGTCGTCAAATCGTCCAACATTCGCCGTAACTGGTTAACAACATCTTCGTCATCAGATCGAGCCACATGGAGAGCTTGCAGCAGATTAACTGCCATTCCATAAGTGGCCAAGCGCATTGATAAGGATCCAGTGCCGGCTAGCATAGCGACCAAATGGGCAATTTCCGGGGCATAAAGTTGGTTCTGGGTGGCTAATCGGGGGCTATGCCCCGCCACTAGAACTAGGCGACTTAATACAGTGATAGATTTCCATTCGATGGTTTCCATTAAACTCCGTGTAGGCTTGGTACAGGCTCTTGAAAGTACCTGTCCACAGCCTTATTAGACAGGGAGAAAATCCACAGAGACGTCATAGGAACTCACTGTTCGCAACTCCGTAAGCACTTTGGCTCGAGTGTGAATCGTGGATATTGGAATCAAGGTGTCGGCCACGGCTTCACATCTCCACGAGTCCGATTCGCTGTCAATGGCAGCCCGGATCAATTCTTCGACGACGATGTTGAGGACTGCTGGTGGCAGCTTTCCCACTTCTATCCACACAGCTCGCTGAAGCACAGGATAGACCTAAGGGGGGTTAGTGCAATTGCCAACATATTGTGACAGCCAGTTACCTCGGGCTCCTGAATAGTGATATTGATAAATAAACGGATGCACTCGCGAACTCTCGGCTCATCAAAGTGGACACTGCTAGGTTCCATAAAAACCCCCAAATTACGAATCCAGGGCGATACGTATTGAAGGCAGGTGATTTTTTCCATAGTTGTCGCAACAAAAAATCCAGTGGACCACTGCAAAATGAAATCAAGAGCCATAGAAGGTACGAAAGTTGACATATGCTCGCTAAAGTTGATGATAAATGCCAGGGAGTTAGCAGGAATGAAACTTCCTACAATATTATTAGTGGTAGGCAAGTGCTCGCAACGTAAGCCACTAACCTCGCCATGGAATCTTCGTGTCGAAAGGATAATTTAAGTACGCACAGGTCGCAGTCAAGAGTTCGTAGGCCGCGCCACGGACATATTCAGTATTGTGACATGCATGGAGAAGACCCACCGCAAGCAAGACTGCTCGCGTGTCGCGTGTCTGTGGCGCTGGGAGTAAAGGGGCTTTCTGAGTGACCAAAGACCGCTGCTTTGCTGCTTGAATGGACTGTGTATTATATCAGTAGGGAACCAGGACCGCACATGTTCATATAACCTTGAAGAGGGCCTCGCAAGCAGCAGATTCAAACGTCACGGAAGGTCCACGACGAGAACGCCTGAGGACTAGACAGTTTTCTTGATTAGATCTGTAGATATCGTCGACATCGCTCAGATAGATTATTTCCACAGTACGAAAAGACAGCATAGGCAACAGCTCGCTTTTCGCCTGCACAAGGGTAAGATATTATTAATGTAAACCGAACAATTGACTTACAGTGACTATGCGCAAGTAGTCTGCTCCAACATGAAGGACAGCGGAGATCCAACATCGTTTTTCAATCTGTTGATAAACGTGCTTGAATACAACATGCGAAGTTTCTAAAAATGCTAAACAATCCAATAAGGGTCATAGGTTTGATTATGGGCGTAAATCATAAACACTGACTAGTGTACGAGGATGCCATAAGTGTGGGACATTCAGGAAAATGACGTTGCAATTCCTTGACCGAAGAAACTGCTGTAAGTTTGCATGCAGCTTGTACACCTAATCGATGGTTGAATGCCTATTGAATGCCTATATATGAAAGAAAAATTCTCCAGACTTCACCTGGAACGAGGTAAAGCACATTGCGAAGAAACGACTTGGCGTCATCGCTGACGTTGAGAACAAAGGCTGACCGCCATTTCTGCCGAATATCAAGGGGTAGTAATCCTAAAGCCAGTCGAAGCCATGCGCATGGTAGTCGGGACCGAGCCGTAAATGAAGTAAAATCGAAGATAACGTCAAATTCTTCGCCTTTACCCACCGGTACAGTCACCGCCTACTGATGAAGTCGGGAAAACTGCACAGCTAAATAAAGTGACGTGGACTACTCACCTTAAATATTGTGTACAACAAATGTTCAATGTCGGTGTTGTCAATGTTGATTTTAGCGAATGTTAAGATGAAGACATAGCGCTAGCGAAACATGAGTAAAATTACCATTCTGTTTCTCATGCCTCAGACGCACCTGAATGGCTGGATATGGTCTGAATATGTCATCCAATACATCGGTATAACGATCACGATTCCGCCGCATGAATTGCTGATAATGGATATGCTGAGTTGTGTCTTCATCACTCAATCTCGATGACTCGTAAGCAGGCCCCGTCTCATATAGCATGGTGCAAATAGCCTCCCATGCGTCTTTGCCACTCGTAAATCTGCCACAATCTCGAATCTTCGACTCTGATAGGCCCAACAGTTCTCTTCCAATTTTGTCTGCGTGGGTTTGGAAGAATTGATGGAGGAAGAATGAATCAGTATCGTCAAAGCCAGACTCAAGGACTTCGTCCTCATCCACAGAGGAAAGAAAAGACAACGTCTAAGAATGGTATCAGTGGCTCGGTTGCAAATTGAACAGTGTCGAGCCCCACATGTGTATCCGAGAGGAATTTAGTAACTGTTCGTACATTCTTCTCGAGAAACGGATTGAGGATCGTAAGATAAGCCTCTTTCCCGAAGGAGACGTTGTTCGAGAGATTTTGTATGACCTTCGCGACCAGTAACAGACCTCGCTGGACACTAGCCCAACGCTCCTGACTTGAAATATCTGAAACTTCGATGTCTACGATGGCTGGAGACACGATGGCGGGACAAATAAATCTAGATAAAGTTCAGCGTCTTGCTCACGAGTCAAACCATCTATTACCTGAGGAACAGAAATGCTCCAATAGCGTGATATTTACTTTCGGGCCAAACGTTTGAACTGTGGACCAGATGAGCATGTGTGGCAGAGCGTGAATGACGATTAAAGCAACATACACGACTTGAGCAATGTGTTGGCAAATTTCACGTATGACACTAAGACGAAACAGGTGAGACTAAAGGCTCAGAAGATAACGTGAACGTACGAGGGGATACCAGTCACCGAATCTACGAGGACATCAATGAACGCCTGTGTTACTTTCATGAGAGTATGAGCATTTTGATCAGTGTCTTCGCCCGAGGGTAACTTCGAAGGGTCCAGTTCGAAGGAACAGTCGTGAGGGACTTGCATCATGTGATAGACGAGAGACACCACAGTGTCCCGCAGGTAAACATAGCCATAATGACGAGCAAAGGCGGAGAGCATACGGCTACAGATGGTATTGGATCGGAAGAGTTCAGAAGGAGACACTAGGAAGAGATGAAAATATTTCAAGATATTAGGGGCTCGGAAGTCAGAAAATAATGCATACCGGTGCCAGCGACTTCTCGATCAATCATGGCTTTAAGTAAGTCCAGGAGGGCGTGTCGGGTGTTAAACATACGCAAAAGGACAGGGATGAGGGCTTCAACCTCATTAGGCGGGCAAACATGGATTATAGACAAGGCAATTATCTGATGCACTGTCTCGCTGAGGTAACATGTCTGGCTTCGAATTGGAAACGCACCTTGGAATCACGAACCATCTGACAACCAACCAAGAAGTCATCCAAAGATACCAATGTGATTGTACGCATTGACTAACCTGGCATATGTTATCCGGACTCTGCATCGGCAAATTGGTTTGAGGTTGGTCGAATTGAGTGCCGACAGATAGAACGCGAGTGAACGCTTTCATGAACACAACCCGCAGGCGAATATCGGGATCATAGCATCGTTCGAGACAGAATCGCTTATAAAACTCGCTATTGTTGTTCAAGAGATAGGCTATTCCCGATATCACAAGTTCATAAGCCTGAGCCTCGTTATTGAGTGTATTTGTACTCTGGGTGATGTCGCGTAAAGAAGTAGACGCTATACAGAAGTACACCGACATACCTTCTTTGACAATCGATCGAAGTCAGACACGCTATCTGAGGACTCTCTCAAGGGGGCAACTATGTGCATTAAAGCAAGCATATACCGATGATGGTCGCGCGGGATCAGTTGTGTGAAGCCTGAACTCGTAGCTGGCTCCGAGGGCTGGACACGCAAAGTCTCCGCTGAACGGACCAAAAGCTTCAATGCCTCTAACTGCGCATCCGCAGTGGCACGGTGAAATTCAGTTGACCGGGAGCTATCAACGGTCGGGTGCTTAAATGCGACGTGAGCACCTCGTTCGCCTCCTGTAGGTCGAGGAATGGCAACTCACAGGGTGCTTTTCAATCCAGTCGACCAAGATGTCTGCGAGGCAGCTACGAAACTCGTTCTCCTGACGTATGATGATATGATGCCGTTTTACCAAAACAAGATTTATAGTATAACAGTATAGTGCCCTTAGACGCATGGTGCGAGTATCCGGCGGAAGACTACTGATGGCAAGTCCAACTACGACGCAGGTGTGTGTGTCATCGGTAGCTAATATATTGGTATTGGTGCGTTCCATTATCATCTTCAGCAACGCCAAACACTTTGAGTAGCAACATCATGAAAATAATATTCATCACGAAGCGTGTAGAAACACACCTGCTCAAGAAGTAGCAAGGACGATTGGATAGCATTCTCCTGTGGTACAAACCCGCTGATCGCCCTATGTTAGACATAACACGATGAGCGGGTTAAATTGTATCACCATGGAAAGAAATGACTTTACTTTTGGAGGTAGGCGAATAAGCCATCTGCCAAGGTGAGACTGAGCTCATTACCAAGGGCATCCCTTGCTGACTGGCGAATCGAGATATTGTCAGACCAGAGCAAATGTACAACTTCTCCAATAAACTCGGCGACAACACCAGGCCGTCTTGGTTTGTCCTGAAATTTCGACGGAAGTAGAGACATGATATAGTCCGGAAAGACGTCCATCTCTTCATCGAGCCAGGTACATGCTGAGCTAGCCAAAAGGAACAGAAGATTTTGCCACTCGTATAACTGGTCGTTACTCGCATTGCACGGGTCATTGCATTCGTTCTGACTGGACTGATTCACTCGCGACGTCAACTCTAAGAACCGCGATATGCCGTGATGAAAGGTCATCACATGCAAAGGTGACGGGCCTGGGGCTGCTGCGATCTTTTGTCGTATTTGTTTCTGCATGGCAAGGCGTCCGCCAATAACCATTCGTGGATCGGCAAAGCTTTGTAGCACGGCGGCTCGCGTTAACATGTCAACCTCGGAGAAATGAGGCGGGCGAGGGAAGGCAGGATGGCACTCCACGATGCTAAAAAGACGGATACATTGCAGAGCAGTGGTTAGAATGTCTGTCTGGGCCGAGGTAACGCAGCACCATAACGACAGCTCCAAGATGGTGGTTGCCTCTATCATGCGTGGAGAAAAACGCCACGACTCGTCCTGGTTTTGCTTTCCCAAATCATGTGTGAGACCGTGGGTGGCAGATGCTGAAACTGACTCACGATGGAGCCCGATGCAAGCTGCGTGAGCAGTGTGTGCATGGTTCTGATTCCCATAAGTAAGAGCTCGTTGTCATCAAGCGCGTGTAGAATCAACGACGCTGTATTGAGGACTGCAATAGGGCTGCAGATAGGGTGTCTCAGTGGCATATATCGTCAAGCTTGAGAATGAAGACTAACACAGTGATCAAGAGGTACTGCAAGGCCTCTTCGTAGCATGGGGAGCCCAGTGAAACACTCAACGAACTCGTTATCGTTGCACTCAAGGCCATCACCGTCGCAGCGAGTTCACGCGTATCACGGCGCTGCCCCCGTCCCACGTATCTCACAAGGCTAAGCATAGGATTTAATTCAGAACAGTGGCAAATATTAAGAACGCACAAAGTATGGTCTGCATCCGTTAAATCATATAGCAGGAACCGGGGTTCGAGGGCAAGAAGTGTTTGAATTTGGACGCGGAGCTGGAGGATTTCATCTATTACGTTGGCCGAGTTATTCCCATTGTCACTCTCTACCACAATGGTTTGGCATGTGGGATATGGAGAGGAGGCGCGTCTGAGGCCCTTGATGACCTCAGGATGGGTCGTGGTGCACGACTAGCGGCCGGTTACTTAAGTCAGTATAGGAATAAAAAAGGCAGGAATACATATAACGCAACGGAAAGGATGCTCCTTAACCGAGGGCTAACAATGGGGAACATACTCTCTAGGCTTGGCTGCCAAGGATATTGCGGCATCTATAGTAACGTAATGGTTAGGCGATCTTCTGTCAATAAAATAAAACAAATACACACTTCTACGACCACGAGTATCAAGGCTTTGACAACAGATAGCTTCACGGCGTGGCTCCTCTCCGGCTCCAAACACATCTTCAACGGTGCAAATAATGCAAGTAATCAATCAAATTAACATTAAGCTAGAGCTAACCCATCAGATCACTAACCTGAATCAAGCCTTTTAACACATGTTCTGGATCATATCGGAAGATCGCCGCAATGCAGTATGCATGGAAGTTAACGTCGATGGAGTGTTTGGAGGCGTAAAATGGTGGTGGTGGAGTCGGCGGGTGCATGAGAAAACTCTATAAGTATTATATTAGCATCAATGGTAGGACAAGTGTCTCTAGTAGTAATGTCGCAGAAGCACAAATTCACACCTTGATCTCAAGCGCCATACGTGCACCGATAGTCCTCAACGAGGGCTCTTCCTCGCCAGGAGAAGGAGGCGGTATAATAAACGCGCACCAGGCCACTGTGTAGCAGGCAAAGAGTGGCTGTTTCGAGGTTCCCATTTTTGAGGTAGCCAAGGCGTTTAAAGACTGCATTAGCGATGCCAAAAAGTTATTCTGTTCCAAATCAGTAAAACTATCTGCGTTGACTGACTATTCGCAGAAATGAGACTAACCTTGTTTGAAACTTTCGTTGTCCCTTCCAGAGCGCCGATTGCGAGGTCTAGTCTGTCAGGGCAGATGCAGATGAGGGCCGCGAGGGCAGGATACAAAACAGCCGCTCGTCGATTTCCCTCCACAATCAAACATGTAAACCGATGGTACTCGACTGGCATAAGTAGACGACACACCTCTCTGTGGGAATCGTTAAGCATATCAAACACCTGACCAGAAAGACCCTCCATGTTTCGGGCTATGCGTCCTGCGAGGATATGTACGATTATACATAGCATAAATCCACAACAACGTACTGTGCTCCCCTGCCCCTCCCCAGGATGCAGCACCTGCACTGATAGATCTGAAAATGCTGGAGGCCATGGGATTCAAAGCTCCAGATGCAATAGATGTAGATGCAGGTTGCGGGACTGAGAGCAACATATGTGCTGCCCATAGTTCCCTAAACTCTCCAGGAGAGTTATTTATCCAGTTGATTATCGCATCCCGCAGGGCGAGACTGGCCGCGAGTTGGGCAGCAGTACACATCTCCCGGAAAATGGATAAAAACTCTGTGTGAGCAATGTTAGGCGCATACATTGTGTTTTAGAACAAAACGAGTGCTGAAGCTTGGTAAAGACAAAACTGGGAGTGCGGTGAACTCAAACCATTCCCACGGAAGCAGTGAAGGGCTCGATATACTTGTCGATAATAAAATAAACAACACGTCAGGATGGTATATCTCACCCTTCAATACCACTACCAGCTTCGTCCGATCCATGACGCACGAGCTAAGCAAATTCAAATCCATTTCACCGGGTACACTGTTGTTACCTATTCCCGTCGCATTTCGTCCAGTGTATTTCGTTTCCACTAGGCCTATGGCGGTCTGGCTTGTTTCCTTCGAGTCTGATGTGGGCAGACTGCGGAGGGATTGAATAATGGAGCGCGAGGGATGTACGATAACTCGATCCCCATTAGCCATAGTCTGTAGACCTGTTTTTAAACGATCAAATACGACAGGCCAATTAGACGCGGATAGGTGATACACTACACGCCAGGCATATCTGCGTTAATTGAAAACGTTAGTTTTATGCCGAGCGATACCGACCAACAAATGGAAATTAAGGAAGAGCCGACCTAGTAAGGGAAGCGAGGACATTCGCAAATTGAACCCCATGCCGGGCCACATAGCGGGCATATACGTGCCCAGGCATCGTGTACTGTGACACCAACGCCAACTGAACGCCTGCAATCTGCGCAACACCGCGGCTAGGAATAGCACCAATACCGAAATGAACTGAATGAACTGGGTGTGTAATTTGATCCTGACCCGTCTTCCGTTCTCTGTCCACCTCCTTCTCCGTCCCAGGTTTTCTCTGTAGATCGGCGACATGACCGGCATCCCGACCCGCTCCCTTGCGGTGGATTTGTACAGGAGCAGATATGACAGGGTCCCATTCTTCAACATGCCACGCATACACTTCTACGGCTCCTCCTTCGTCACCATTGCTAAGACTATAACGCTGAACCATCCGTATTACGTTTAGGGCATACTGCACAGTCTTATCATCGAGTGGAGGCGGTTCCATCGATGACGTGGACGTAGAGTCACTCCGAATGGACATGTTCGACCGAAGTATGCTAGGAGATCGCTCGTGCACACGCAGAGTGGAGTCTGGAGACAGTGGGGAGGCCGGAAGAGAACAGGACAATTTTAACGAAATGCCATCCCCAGTAGATGGCGGGGGAGAATGCCGACGGGCCCTGAGGGTCTGCACGAGAATTTTAAGGATAAATAACTGTGATTCTAGGACGTCTTCGGGTAATGTACCGTCTGAAAAGGCGCGCTGAGAAAATAGGAGTACGTGTGAGCGGCGGAAGATTACAAGGATAAGACGTGAGATTCACCTTCTGTAACTTGTCGAAAATTGAGCAGAGACGCCAAATGATGAAATCTGCAGAAGAGGCTGCGAGACCTAAAACGCCATCAACCCCGATGAGATGGTCGCCCTCGATAACGCTTAAAGGAAGTCCTGAATTGCACGGTAGCTGCAGAGAGTAGGTAAGCAGGTTCACCGCATTCAAGACGCAGAACGGACCTTCTCCTCAATTCTCTGAAACAACAGGTAAAGGTGCTTCTCCTCCAGTATACTGGTGGGGAAACTCTGGGGGGGTGGTGGCACAGGTTTCTCGGGTACACTCCCAGAGCTGGCGGCAGCATTACCTTCGACGGCCGGCGTGTCTACGCTCCGCCCGCGGTGTGCATCATGATGCGCTGTGGACTTGGCGTGGCCTGCGGTGGAGGGACGACGACCCGGGAAGAGTCGCGGCATGGACGCTGAGCAGAATGAACGATGCCAAAAAATCAACAGGAAGATAAATCAACGGTCGAATTTTCGGTCAGGATGACAGCGGCATAGGCAGCAGCGTTACTGCGTTGCTGTACAGACCGAGCCTAGTATTGCTGACAAGTGTCCTACTTAGTAAGAAATATGGATAAATTTCTGTTTCAGAGCAAGCCTGATATCTTGCAAGGCCAGGGCAAAGGATAGGCGCTCGTCTGTGACCTGCCCTGATATGCCCTATAGGGATAATCGTATCGGTGTTGCCATGTTACTAGCCACGTTTGGTTCGGTTAGGCTACGGTACCCCGCGCGTCGATCCCGGCGCAACGGGTGGACAGATGCACGTGGCTAGCGGATGTGTTCTACTACCCGTACGGGGACACATTGTATGTTGCCTCCTGGGCTTTCCAACGTCCACCAGGAAAACATGTCGGGTCGCTGCCAAGTTTGGACGGTGCCGGATCCGAGTCCGAACCCACCGGATCGCCTTCAACAAGCCACCGTTGTGCGCCGACATTGCTGAGGACAAATGACTAGATGCTTGGAGGACAACCTGACCGGTGACCGGTGACCTGCGGGGAACGCTACACTTGGCGAGTTGTCCGATCTGCCGCAGCTTTACGATACAAATGAGCCCCACGCCGAAATCACCCTTCGAAATTCTGTGAAAAATCACCCAATTTGGCCAAAAAACGGACCGCGCATGCCGTACTGATGTTTAGTTGGTACCGGGAGCTCCGAATTGGTTCGATCCCACGACGCGCCGTCCGACGTAGTACTTTGTGGCAGCATCCCATCGGATTAGCTACATGCGAAAACAAGAAGGGCTTGGTGCTACTACACTACATTGGTCATTTCCAGACATCAGTTAGTCGGCGTATTTCATTGGGACCTGCCCATTTACGGAAGGTACATGTGCTTTATCAATGTAAGCATCGAGTTTGTATCCTAAAAACTTAGCACCTGCAGGGACTTCGTCATGCCTCTATCATGGCTGTCCATCTACGAATGGCAGTTAATGCCAACCACACAAAGCGGTAAAGGGAAAAGACGTACCTCAATGCATACGATATCATCGCTCAACATAACGTTGTCTCCACCAAACGCCTGCGATGGTATCATTTCTCGGTAAGGCAGAGAGGATACGATGCTGAATCCCCGCCCATGGGAATATTCTATTGAAATACGAGAGGACTGCGAGACCACCCCAGGATCCCCTGCCGTCCAAAGATAGCTGTTAAAGTCGAGCACAATGTTGTATTGGGGAATCAATGCGCGAAAGCCGTGGATGTTCCGCCGCCACTGTGACGGAAGAACGCCTTTGAAAATGCGAGTAGTATCTGGCCCCCATATCTCCCACGGCACTTCATCACCTAGATGCACGTACTTGCGGAGCTGATCCACGAGCAAGAACATGTCTAATGGTCTACCCATCGGGCGTGTGGATTTAAACCGAAATGCTAGCAGGTGGGGTGTTGGAGGGAATGTGAATGGAAGCGTGTCTGATCGTCCCTGCGATTCAGCCATGGGGGAGAACGATGCTGGGCTGTAGCAATACTCCGATTGCCAATCGTGTGCGCGGTCGGGAAAGGGCAGCTTAAATTTGATGCGGGGGGGTGCCCATGGATCGTGCAGCTGATAAAGCTCCAAAGCGGGTGGACTTCGAAACGACGACCTTTGCGAAACGAGAAGCTCTGTCTCGGAGAGCAGAGTTCCACACCAATCTCCCAGGACTGGATTTAATTGCTAGCGGCATGTCAGAAGAGCATGCTCGGGGGCTTACAATGGCATGTACGCACAAATATATGGGCGCCCGTAGTCCAGTCGTGAATGGAAACACTACCCGAATTACCAGGGCCTCTACGTTGAGAGAAAAGAATCATGCGTCCGAGGATCTGAATTTCCGTGGGATCTGTATCGTTATCCTCCCAAGCTTCGTACGCAACTGATATCTCTATGACAGGTTCAATGACTCTGGGATGTGTCAATCCACTGGAAAGACTGCAGATGTGCATGATCCAGACTTTGCTGTATTCCGCATCAGCGATTACGAATCAAGTGGAGATATCAACAAACACACTGTATAACCTGAGGTACTTCCAGAAGAATCAATAAATCTTGGCCGGGGTCTATAGCAAAATCGTAGAACAGTTTCTCCAAGGCCATCTGTCTTGGTCCAGCCTTTGCAATGTCATATGACCCAAGTTGGCATATGTCAATAGTATTGAAAGCACGGCGGTGGCGCAACGATGGCACTGGAATCGAGCCAGGGGGTTTCCTGTAGGTCCCTGCGAAGAGACCGCCGCTTAGCTCCCAAAATATGTACCTCTGCTTCAAAGGTATCTTGGGTGCAGATTGCCATTGAAGGTCTGACCACGAAGCTTCGCGTTCCCGCAAGCGAAACAATCGCTCTGCAGTCGTGTGTCTTCCCTGTGCAGAATCTATAAGGCCGCACAAGCCCAGTTCAAGGATGTATTCTAGGCTCGGGGATGTGTCGATGATGTCACGAAATTGATGAGAGACTCCGGAGCAGATAACCAAGTCTTTGAAAGGTAGATAGCTTAGAATCTCAACGATAAGCTCGACCGGAAGGTACGAACGGCCCATGGTTCAGAGCAACTCTGGATCGAGGGTTGGTCACGTGACTTTGGTGGGTTGAAGCAAACCCTGGTTTAATATTCGACGGTTGAACTGCTCCCTATGCACTATGCTCTCGTCAGTCCAACGACTGGGTTTGAGTATGTGCACGAACCAAACAGCCACTATAAACCAGCCCCATTATTATAGAAGATGTTTTCTCTCAGACTTGCTCTCGGCCACAGTACTTCCATGCATCCTTGAGACTTGACAGCTGAGCAGGCCGCGAGGGCCCGAATGAGGAGCCAGAGCTGTCACTGTCGACGTGTGAGTCGTCCTAGACTCGAGAATCACCTCGCTATCTAGTAGCAACGAGGAAGAGCGGAAGCTTGCTTGACGTCATTATCAATGACAGTGGGTGCATGTCCATTTATGTACGTCGTCAATCTCGCCACTGCTGAACAACTCCTGCGACGTTGACATTGTACTGGGTTAATTTGACTACTCAACAAGGATGTAGCACGGATCCTCTGATACATATATTGACTAGACTGTCGCGCGCGCGGTAGAGGACACAGCGATCCGACAATTTCACGGCATATGTCCTAGCACTTTAAGTGTGGCCCGTCATCGTTGCTACAGCTGTGTGACGAGACTGACTAGTTGAGCGCACCTGTAATACGTGGCGTGTGGTAGGTCTACAGTGCCTGAGAGACACGATGGTCTCTCGGCCAACTCCCGGCTTGCGCCGAGCGTCGCAACCTCCGTGGTGACGCTAACCGTACTTTACTTACTCCGAACTCGGACTCGGACGTGCTCGGCGTCATACGTAGAACGCATAAAGGCAGAAATTCTACCAGGTTACTAACTATCTCGAACACCTCTCCTCTTCACAATGTGCAGCGGAAAACTGGCCTCTGGTGTGTGGGATGCATTCAGCTGATGCTGATTTCTCATCTGATTTCGTGCGCTAGATTATCCCGCGTGGAAGAAACTCCAGGCGATCTATGATTCTGAGCATGCTAGTATCAAGCTAAAGGAGCTCTTCGCCAAAGATCCACAGCGATTCAGCAAGTATCACCAGCAATGGACCTCCCCCGATGACCAAACAGCTTCCATCCTCCTCGATTACTCCAAGAATCTCATCACAGAACCCATCTTAAACGCTCTCCTACAACTCGCTCAAGAAGCCAACGTCACTGAAGCAAGGGAGAGGCTCTTTAATGGGGACCATATCAACACCTCCGAAGACCGTGCCGTCCTTCACGTTGCACTGCGCGATCTCGGATCGGTGTGGAAAATCGACGAGCCAGGTGTAGACGAAGTCACGCCAGTGCTCGACCACATTCGCATATTCTCAGACGCTGTGCGCAGTGGTGCCTGGAAAGGATACACTGGGAAACCTATCAAGTCCGTTGTCAATATTGGTATCGGCGGCTCCGACCTTGGCCCTGTCATGGTTACTGAGGCCCTTCAGCATTACGCCAAGAAGGACCTCGCAGCTCATTTTGTCTCCAACATCGATGGAACACACATAGCGGAGACTGTCCGTCAGTGCGACCCTGAAACGACACTCTTCATCATTGCTAGCAAAACCTTCACTACCCAAGAGACTATCACCAATGCAGAGTCCGCCCGCGATTGGTTCCTCGCCACAGCCAAAGACAAGGCACATGTCGCCAAACACTTTGTTGCTCTCAGCACTAACACCAAGGCCGTTACGGCGTTTGGTATTGCCGAAGAGAACATGTTCAAATTCTGGGATTGGGTTGGTGGTCGTTATAGTCTCTGGAGCGCTATCGGCTTGTCAATCGCTCTAGTTATCGGATATGATAACTTTGCGCAGTTGTTGAAGGGTGCACATGCCATGGATAAACACTTCAGAACAGCACCCTTGCAGGAAAATCTGCCGGTTCTCCTCGCACTCATAGGCATTTGGTACAACGACTTCTACGGTTCGTAGCTGTACACTGCCGGGACCATCCATTTATGTTTCCGTTATAGGTGCACAAACACACGCATTACTGCCATATGACCAATACTTGCACAAGTTTGCCGACTACTTCCAGCAAGGTGACATGGAGTCTAATGGCAAGTTTATCACCAAGCAAGGCCAACGTGTTGATTACCAGACTGGGGTAGATAGCTATATTTTCAACCACTTGTCGTATCTGAAGATGTGTTTGACATAGCCCATCATCTGGGGTGCAGCAGGCACTAATGGCCAGCACTCATTCTATCAACTTGTCCACCAAGGTACAAAGCTCATCCCAGCCGACTTCCTTGCTCCAGCAAATTCCCTCAATCCCATCGCTCATTCTAAACATCACCGTATTCTCCTATCCAACTTCTTTGCTCAGCCGGAAGCGCTTGCGTTTGGCAAAACGGAGGCGGAGGTACGCAAGGTATGTTCCTGGGACTCCTCACGTAACCAGTACTCCCAGTGATATGTAACTAGGAACTGGGTCCAAATGCGTCCGAGACTCTTGTCAAGTCGAAAGTCTTCGAAGGGAACCGTCCCAGCAATAGCATAATGTTCCCCATCGTGACGCCGCATCTTCTCGGGTCACTCATCGCCATGTACGAGCATAAAATATTTGTTCAAGGAACTATCTGGGGTATCAACTCATTTGGTTTGTTAACGATTACGATTACTATACTTTGACTGATCATTATGGGTGGCAGATCAAATGGGCGTAGAGCTTGGCAAAGTAATTATCTTCGCACACTATAGTTCTCTTGAACAAACATTGACGCATGCTTGGTGCAGGTACTTGCTAAGAACATTCTTGCACAGTTGAACTCCCCAAGCGACGTGAAAGGTCATGACAGCTCTGTGCGTTCTCTGGTATTAAAATTTGACATCAGGCCATAATGCTGATCCATGTCAATTTTACTTCGCAGACGACGGGCTTGATTCACTACTACCAGAAGGTACGAAAGGAGTGAACTGTACTATACGAGTGCGACAATTGTGATAGCTTTTCGTACGC
Organism: Gautieria morchelliformis; assembly: GCA_015179125.1. Classification (NCBI taxonomy): domain Eukaryota; kingdom Fungi; phylum Basidiomycota; class Agaricomycetes; order Gomphales; family Gomphaceae; genus Gautieria; species Gautieria morchelliformis. The sequence goes on from WHVA01000074.1 coordinate 248,014, forward strand.
ATTTAGTAGACGTTAAATATAAAAGAATACGAATTTCCTTGTACTTGAAGCAGTCCCTGACTAATTATAGTTAAAGAGACGTTCAACTTTCTATAAAAACGCATTCATTTAGGTGGAGAAACTGGTCACGAGTAGTAATTAAGGTTTACTTACATACGCGTTGTGTACGCGTCGTTGCTTTGGTTTGCAGTCACGTGAGTGCTTATACTAACAACATGTCCTCCAGCCCAAGTTCTGCTAAGTGCGTTGTATGCGAGTATAGCACCTCTGAGCTAAATATTTTTCACAGCCCGTCTTTATTAAAGACCCCGTCCAGAAAACGAACTCATGAACCTGAGGACGAGTTATATGCAAATGAAGCGAAACGCCGACGATCTTCATTTCCTTATGGACTTCTGCATCACACCGATTTCATGCCAGCCACCCAGGCTTCACCAGTTTATAAAGATATTGCGCGTCCTCTACCACTGATGCTCCTGACATGCACTAATACACCGTATAGCGTGATCGCTTCATCCCCACCCTGACTACCACTGAACCTTTTTATCCAATTAATAGGACGAGCCCTCGATCGTCCCGTCTAGGAAGAGCGTTAGGATATGCCAAGCGTAGACTCCTCTCATTTAACGACGACACGCCTACCAAACGCCAGCTCCCAGATCCTACATTTCCGTTGCGCACCCATCTCTCCCAAAGCTTAGCTCTAGAAAAAATTGTTCCCAGCCATACATATTCAGCAGCTAAGCATGGTCAGGTGAAACCAGACAGGGTACTCGATTCCGGGCCCATGGATGACTTTCCTCCACATCCATGTGCGTGGTCCTCCGTGGATATGATCGCAGCTGTCATTCGTGGCCGCGTGTTCACACACAGTATGGACACGAACTCGGTGTCGAGAATCTTGGATTATGGCGTTGCTCAATGCGTCAAGTGGACATCTGGCAGCGAGCTCGCGGTCGGTCATAATTGGGGCGGAACAGTACTAGTTGATGCTAGAACGACCAAGACTCAAAGATATTTTATGCCGGTGATCTCATTTCCTGAGATATGCGCACACACAAACGTGAGTCGCGTTAACGCGCTAGCTTGGAGCAGAGAGCGAGGTCTGCTTGGAATAGGCCGAGCCAACGGAGCAGTAGCCTATTACGATCCGAGAGTAGAGAGGCCAGTCAAGAACGAACCCGGAGAAGTCGTACATTCTGTCCTGGGTATCTCCTGGAGCCCAGATGGATTGTACCTCGCGAGTGGACACAGGAGCGGGGTCGTAAGGTGCACGGATTGGCGAGCAAATAAAGCATTCGACCTGAAAGCTGCGCAAAGAAAAACTGCTCACAGGAAGGCTGTGAAGGTGCGAATATCAATCACGGTGCCATCATAAACCCCGCACTGACACGAACAATTTTAGAGTCTTACGTGGGCGCCTTGGAACCCACACCTTCTTGCGACTGGTGGTAGCACATCCGACCACACAATACGAATCTGGTCGATTTCCAATTTTGATACGACATCGTCTGGTCCCGTTCACACATTGTCGCTGTCGTCCGATATTTCCTCCCTGCATTTCTCACCCCACACCACTGAACTTCTCAGCACGCATGGCGAAGCGGTTCCAAACTTATTACGTTCTCACTCGACACCACGCCTTCGGAGACGCTCAATAAATATGAATATGAACAGTGTCAGAGAACCTTCGGCTGCACCATCGCGGCACGCGCTTCTGGTACATTCGTATCCGTCGCTGCAGCGCGTTCATTCGGTTCTGGATGCGCACGCAGAACCGATCATCGATAGTGTTCTTGCACCGGATGGTACCCGCGTTATGACATTTGGAGAGGACGAAACACTGCGGGTGTGGACGGTATGGGGTGCGAGGAAGCATGAAAAATCAAGTAGTTTGATGAATCAATACGGGATTAGATGACAGAATGATTAGATGACAGAATTCGGATTTCTTGCAGTTGATGAGTTATATTTTCAGCTTGCTATCGTTATGCTTTGCCTGGACTGCTTGTGTATGATCGTATCATTCGAGAAATAAATGGAGTCAGATCGACCTCAACTTCTTCGTTTTGGATGTTTCATGATGTGCTCATGCAAAACTGCAGTTCAGCTGTCTGCGCAACATCATTCGTAGGAGCTAATATTAGCCCCTTATGGGTTACACTTCAAATGATCCAGCGCAACACGGCCAAAAAACGAGTGTTTATAGCCACATACGCTCAACCAACAAGTGATCCCTTCCAGTATGGGATATCAACCTCTCTCATCACATTATCATCCTTGTTAACGACACCACAGCTTTCAAGGTTGAGCAACTCAAAGCCGTGTCCACAGGCTCTCTTGCGCTACTGGGGCGCATGTTTGTCATTTAGTCTCATAAACTTTTGGGTCACTCGTATCCTTTACCTCTGAAATAGCTTCCCGCGTAGCGGGATACGTTCGTTGGATTCCAGCAAGCGAGAACGCCACGTTGGGAGATGGGGAGGAAGGAGGAGATGTAGGAGGCGAAGACTCTGGCCCATCTAGCGTTGGTCCCTTCGATTTTTCCTCGGCTCGATGGACCACATCCAAGTCTCGAGTGTTGCTGCCAGCGTGTCCTGTGTCCCGTAGATGAATAAGTTCCTCTGATTCTGCTCGTCCAACTTTCCGCAATTTGAGGATGGTGGGTCTTTGATACCCGCTGGCTGACACGCCTGCGGGTGGTGGCTTGTACAATTGTCTCTTTGTAGACGTGATGCTGGCCTTATGTGAAGGCATCATAATGGGTAACGTGAATTTACGTGTCTTAATGATTCCAGAAACAGATTTCTTGTGTTTCTTGCGAGGGGGAAATGTCGACCATTCCTCGTCTGAATCTTTGAGCGAAGCGTACACCGTGACGGTACGTGCTTGCTTCGGAGGCACTAGAGAGCGAGCTATGGGCCGAATGGCTTGAGTATGGGGACGGTCTGGAGAGGGAAGCAGAAATGAAGAAACAGATGAATTCGGTGAAGCAGTTGTGTCGTTTGTAACATGACGATGAACCTGGGAATAACGATTCGACCCAGGTGTCGTTGGGGTGAAGTTGGGAGTCTGATATACACGCCCTTCAAACGTACATGGGGTGATATCACGCCTGGCGATGTCATCAGCAGTAGGCTGGTAATCCTGAATATTTGCAGCTGGACTGATATGATGTGGTTGCGGATATATATCGTATCCGGAGAAGAGAGCGTTGTGTTTGGATTGCAGCGGATGCCTCGGTACTGAAAGAGATGTATCAACCGGGGCAAGCGGATAAGCCACAGAATGAATGTCTGTGTCGAGCACGTTTTTAGTGTGAGGACGATAATGACGCCGCGAGGTTGGGGTACGAAGTTGATCTGTGAAATTCCTGGCTGCATATATGAGGTGTGCGGTATGAGAATTTCAGAAATAGGCATGGGTTCTATTTTAACGTTGAAAGAGACAAACGATGAATCTCACGTGAATTCATTTCGATCATTGATCGACGAAGACTCGTCCTCGTGGAGTCCGGGTCAGGAGCCTGAAGTGATTCGTCGTAAGGATCGCCAACGGTATCTGAGCACGAGGCCGCAATAACTTGGGAGAGTGGAACCGGAGGTGTATTATTTAGTACGGGATGATCCAGATGATCAGTATCGGTATCAGTATCAGTCACGAGGCATATATCATGTGCAGAGGGGATTGGGCGAGCGTTAGAAGAGTTCTGGTAGCTCAGACGAGAGAGGGTAATTTTATTGGGAGTAGAGCTTGAGCCCAGAATCTTTGTTTGCAGGGGGCGTTGTGATGAAGCACGAGAGGGAGAGCTCGCTTCGATACCTAAACTAGATACATCCACGGAGAGTTTAGGTTCATTGGCAGATCCTGGAGAGACCATAGGAAATTTTGAGGAGCATGTGATAGGTTCATTGGGGCTAGCAGATATGATACGAAAGCCTTTTGCATCGGTATCGAATAGCCGTGCTTCAGCCTTGCCGACCCCTCCATAGTTCACATTAGAACCCGCCGTCTTCCCAATGATTTTGCTTCCCGGAGTAGTACAGCGCTTTGGTGACTGCCTGCCTTGCGCGGCCTGCTTTGAAAATGCCTCGGCGATGGTTCTCTGTTTGACTTTCGCCCCTTTCTTTGATTGGGATACACCTGTCCCCGCCTTCCTCTCAAGATTGGTAGGTGGAGGGCGAGATACAGCGTTCAGCTTAGCAATTGCCCAAGGGTTAGGTTTGTAGTGTGCTGCATCCTCGCGGGACGAAAGGTCCATCGTCCTAAGCAAGTCAGAGTCAGAGCCTTTCTTCGTGTTAGCGTGATCCTCATCCTCATCCTCATACTCGTCTGAGTCGTGGGCACATTCTCTGAGATTAAATACCCAGCTGTCAGCAGTGGAAAGCAGTCCCGGCATACTGGTAGCTGAACGTCACTGGAACAGGATGGTGACGGAGTTTGAAATGCTTGATGTATTTGTGTCTCCAAGTTCTGTTCAATGAGCACCCGGGTTCGATTTCAAGAGAAACCGTGCTTTTATGGCCAATACTTGGTAGAGCCTCTTGCCCTTCAAGATGGGACAATATGGAGTCCTGTGCTCTCATGCCCTGCTCAATTTCCACTGGCATTCGTGAGCTGTTGACACTTATAAACTTTCATCTATGATCTACGGAATACTTACCACTGGTTAGTTCGAGACCGCGCTCATGACGCTGATTAATCATCCGGAATACAACTCATCTTTAATTCTGCGGTCTGAAATTGTCTCTGACCATAATGTGATACACGAAGCAGTCGACATCTCCCCATGGATGCCCTCGTTAAGAGGCTACATGGCTTCGCGCAATATTCATCGTCGTTTGTTACCTCGCCGTCCTGAAAGAGATGGGTCACTCGAACAAGACTGTACATTTTACCTGTCTCACGATGGAATTTCTCCTCATCCATGCGTCCTGATTTTGACGCCTCGTCTTGCAGAGCAGGAAGCCTTACCCTACTATCACCCCTCAGTGGCACATCTTGCGTTTCGCTATGCCACCACATGCAGTCCTAATTCTCCCGAGTGTCCTCACATCCTCGTTGAGATTGTCCCCCTGAATACCATCCAGATTGATCTCTCATCACGAATCTACCGCACATGCCTTGCTCTTCTGGAAACTTTGGATCGATACGGATGGGGTGCCGCGAATAGCTACCAGAAGCGTGTCCTTCATGATGTTCTGGTCCCTCGAGACGCGTACCAGGACCTCTATCTTATTCTCAAAGAGCGGCATAAGTCGCTCGCTGACAACTGGCATGAGTCTACCGACCCTTCAAAGCATGTCTTCGAGGTTATCGGGCGTTCCGATTCGTTTCGTCACATATATATGCTCACTCTTGTTTCCGTAGGATGTTGGGATTGCTACATTTCTCATGTTATTGTGGAAAAATACCTATTGCTGTCAAGAAAGCCCTCAATGCAGAGCTCTGGATTTACGAGATATCAGAGCTCAGCGACCTTGGGACGACTGGCCTCGCCCGCCGGGTGGATTCGTTGACATTGGGTGGGTTTTATAGACATTAAAACCGACCTCGCTGGAACTTCTCCATGGTGACTAGATGTGGTAATGGGATCCTAACTCATATTCTACTATCTGAAGGATACATCGGAGAAGGTTTTGACTTACGAGCTCGCACATCCTGGTCGCACTATCCCCAAGAAACACAGCGCCATCTACACGTTCAACCATTCAACCCTTTTGAATCCCACCCACTCCTTCGTCCCTCGACATTTGTCATTGGTAATCACGCCGATGAGCTCACACCATGGATCCCTGTCGTATCGGCGCTACTTCCTGCGTCTGGTTATCTATCCATCCCATGCTGCCCATGGGATTTCGACGGTCGTTATGAACGTGGTAGAACAGGCGCGTATCATGTTCCCCACTTCGAACCGAAGTCGGGAGAACACGAGGCTTTTGTTTCCGGGCTGGGGATAGGTACAGAGGGTCAGGCAGGCACATCTTACTCAAAGTATAGGATTTGGCTAGCTTATCTGTCTCGGGCGTGCGGGTGGAAGGTTGAGTGTGAGATGTTGAGAATCCCGAGTACGAGAAATTGGGCCATCGTAGGTACGTGATGAACTCATGCATTTCTTTGGTCTCGGCTCAGACATCCTCGAGGATAGGAAGGCAGCGAATAGATCAAGAGGCGGGCCACGAGGTATCTCAAAGCATTATATCTGCAGTCCGAGAAAGAGACATATTCAAGGTAAGAACTCCGGAAGGCAAGATGCGTGGGGGGTTAGTACCTAGTAGAGGACAAGGTTAGATTATTATATAGGTGCCCTCTGGCCTCTGCCGTATATGGAATGAAAATGTCTGCGCTGGATGTCAAGTCTCGAGGTGACAATATTCCTATACTCAATTATCACTTCTCAAACGAAGGTTGGCAGGTTGTATTCAGGCAGAAACCAAGCATATCGACAGAACAATCGCTACAGTGGTATGCCATCCCTGGAATTGCCCAGGCTGCTTACATGCCCCTCTGTACCACCTCTGCCTAACGAATAGGATGATTTATATAAAATAGTACCTGCATCAAGCGTTCGAACACTCACCTTTACCGCCAGGGGCGTTTTGGAATCATATGTAACATTTTTATGTGTATGCTGTAGAGAAATATACTCTATGGTGAAAAAGGTACCGACTTGTTTTAGCAATCCACCGCTGAGCCTGTTTGTTACAACGGCACTTCTCTCACAAATCTGACGATGGTAACTGCCGCGCACCATCGCAGCATAGTCAGGCCCTCCCCCAAGATATGCCTTGAAGCCGCTGTACACTGCGCTTTCGACATACTCGACGTAGGCGCGCGAGAGTTGATTGTCGTTGTCATACGCAGAGGTGAGATCACCTGTGAAAACAATGAACGCTGGTGGCGCGGTCTTTGCGTTGGACTGCCCATGACCAACGTCCGACTCGTTTGCGAGACCTAATCCACTCTGAGTATGTGCATGTACCTCTTTTGTATTGGTATAAGGAGTGCATACTACTCACCGCTTTCTGTACCTGTCAGTGGTCCGATGGCATGGAGGACGGCGCCCACCAGGTTCCACGGAGTGTCACAATCGAACGCCCCGAAGCGAGGTGCAGGGAGAGAGAACTGGCCGGGCGGGAGGGCGGAGCTGATATGAGAGTAGAGGATTGCGCGAATATGCATGCAGACGAGAAAGCGTGGCAGAGGGGGTGTCCTTGGGAGGGAGCACTGTATACGTACTTTGAGACTCTTGGGCGACAGCACAAGAAATCGCTACGTGACGCCGGAGCAGGGCAGCTTTTGCGCAGTGCCACGGATTTACGGACTTCGCACAGATCCGCTAATGTTGGATAATAAGACAAATCTCATGACATTTTACAACAGCCGGGAGCAAGACACACCTGCCCATCGAGGCCTGCGACGTCTGCGTTCGCGAGAAGCTGTGTGGCGATTTCGCCGTCTGAGTTGGGAAGAAAGTGGCGTCACCAGTGTGAGTTACTAACTCACGCTGGTGAGGCCACTTTCTTCCCGCCCGGCCTTGGAGCTTGCGGAAAAATCAACTCTGCGTCCGATCTCATGGTTGCGGTCTCGTTCGAATTCTTTAACAGCTTGTGAGCACACTGTGTCAGAGATATAGTGTTTGGATTTCGGGAGCCCACAACGGCAATATGGGGGAAGAATGTGAAAAAGGAAATGTACAGGCTGCTGAGGAGCTGCAGGCGGTCAGGTTAGGTGGAGGAATTGGTTGAGGTCGAGATGAAGGACAGTACCTGAAACGCACATCCGTCAACGCTGAGTGTTGCGGAGCGCTAATGTGGCTCCGATCAGGTGCGAATTGCGTGACTTTTACACTGACAAAGAATATATTACGGTCAGTGTATACACTATCGCTGCCGCATAGCAATTGTGCTCACAAGCTGTTAAAGAATTCAAATGACACCGCGACCATGAAATCGGACGCAGAGTTGGTCTTTCCACAAGCTCCAAGGCCGGGCGGGAAGAAAGTGGAGAGTGAGGACACCTGTGTGAGTTAGTATGACGGGCGCCGTGTTAGCCAGCATGGTGAATAACGCGAGAAAAGCGACGATGATGTATTTGAACATGCTTGGCGATGGGCGAGTGTCAATGAGGTACTGTGAGGATTAGCGATTGGGGGCAGTAATGTACCAGACAGGTGACTGCAAGATGCTAAGTGGGTCGCGGACAAGGAAAAAGCGTCAGTAATGTTGGCGGTCATTTATATGCGCAATTCCACAGGTGGTTGTGCCCCGTGGACGGAAGATATATCTAGCGACCACCGTATCACCGAGACCTGCTAGTGTCAGTCGGGTTGCCATTCGTTTGCGGACCCAGTCCGCAAACGAACGGGAACTCGGTGGGAGAAGCGGGTCGCCACCTATTGCTGCCAGGTGTACGGAGGGCTTCGGAAGTCAAGAGAAGGACTTTTGTTTGTACGCCTGGTCTGTGCGGGGATGGCTCAGATTAATCCAAACTCGTAGCTTTCTGTGCCGCTTGTGGTTCGATCCGGTAACTGGTTCGCCCGCCTTAACGCGTGCCTCCAACTAATTAACAATAGCAGTACGTCATTTTTTTATTGCAGGTCCCCTCACTGATGTGGTCGAGCTATGTTGTCTGCATCGACAAGCCCTTTTGAGTTTAGGGGCGCCCCAAAGAAAAAGTTGGACGGTTTGGTTCTCGGACGTGCCACCAAAGAAATGACAAGCATGGCTGCTGATTTTCTTTCCAGTCCACCACCCTACGCCGTGTTTCAGTTCTGGCTTTCAAATAACTTATGACAACTGTTCACCGAAGATGAATCAGAACAATCTCGTTGGAGGATCTCGCCCGCTCCGCGTCAGTGCTAGAAATGTTGGGATTTAGTCTGTCCTCAATCGCCCTCCCAAATATTGTGATTCTCCGAGACAGATCGGATGATCATCGCATCGAGCATGCTACACGCGTAACCCCCAATCGCCTCGAGCTTCAGTTAACCGAGTTCCAAGCAATGTCTCGTCCCGCAACTCCCCTGGCACGATGGCCAAGATTCACCTGCCGTTCGTGACCGTAACCCCCTCCCTCTTTCAATATTATTGCCTACATCAAGGACCTCACTTTCAGCGAGCAAGCGGTCCAAAGCTTGATCCAGTACCAGTCGAACTTTTGGCGCTCGTAGTTTATACACGTAGAGGTCACCCTGACGAGGCAATGAGTTGGCGAAAATGGATTCCAAGTCTCGACAATTTGATATCATGTCGCACATCAACAGCATGCGTTTTACATTCATAACTATAGAACTGCCAGTGAACTTGTGAATCTAGGTGCACTTTTTTTTTATCCAATCTGAGTGTTCATTCGTTGAGCAAGCTCTGTTTCAAAGCTGGAGGAATTATTCTAGGAATATAGACCTGTGTAGACTCTGTATTCTACATCCAATATCCACGATCGCACCAAACATCCACAGACACACCTCGCTTTACTAACAAGGGATGCGAGTCAAGGATACATTCCTCAATCTCACTACACACCTTCGGGTTCGTGGGGGCCGCCAACACCCTTATGTCCACCTCCTCCAGTTCCCGAAATTTTCCTGCGAGAATGCAGTCAATTTGGCCCCAACCAGGAGCTGAGTACACCTCCCCAAACGTATGAGTGCAAAACACTCCGAGTTTGATCTGTTCTATTTTGTTAGAAGCGTCGATATTAGAAAGGAACCGTTGAAGCCAGGCCGTCCCGCACGTTCCGTAGTCCACTGTGTCCTCAATATAGATATTGGACAAAGATAGGAAGCGAATATTCGAATTATATTCCAGTTTGATGTCAAACCCTAACGTTAGATACAGCCACCTATAAAGTTAAACAAATATATTTGAGTTCAAAATAGGTGGTCACTCACTGATTTGGCACGTTTAATTCCGCTTGTATGAGTGAGCTGCCAATGGTGCGAAGCAGGCGGTTTAAGGCTTTCTCGTCCGTGGCGCTGAGACGATTTACGCGCAAATTCTGTATGTGCGATATCTCAAAAGGCGACCCAGGCCCAAGAAACCAGTCAACGTATACGTCAAGGTTGCTTTGCATCGCCAATTCTAAATTCAGGTGAGAAAGGTACCTCCGCTCCCGTGGTTCATCATCCTGTCGATCTCCTCGCGTGAAGAGGTCCTGAAGCTGCCACGACGGCAAAATGACACAAGGTCTCAGTAAACCCATTAGACTTTCAGCGTGACATGCAAGGCTCACGAAATCGATGTTTTCATGTTGACCAATAGAGTGCGTTAGGGACGTGAGCGAGGGTAGCAGGAGTACCCATCGAAGCGACTGGCGGAGGTCTACTGTCAAATGATCCTTTTCCAGATTGTATAGCTGTATGCCCTGGAGCTTGCTGAGCTTGCGTAACGCCGCCGCGGGGAGTGATTGATCTGGTTCCACGGATCTCCGTTCCCTGTCCCAGTGGTCTGGACGCACACGCACCTCCAGCTCTCGGATGTAATTGGCAAGATGAGGAGAATCGAGTAAAACTTGAGCCAGTTGCACGCAGCCATCCTCGTCCAGAGCAAAAGTCACCCGGCGGAAAAGATGACGTTGGCTCGAGGGAAGCCATGAACGGCAAACTAGCGAACACGCGAGTAAAGCACCATGGTCCTTACGGAGATTGTCGGTAACAGCATTGATCAGCTCTTGTGGTAACCTACTGGCCCCCATGCTGGTGTACAGACTGCAGTAGTGACGACGTTGGGAGGATAATCGATAATGGGGGCTTGGTGCCGTCGTCGAAACAAATGACACGTTGCCAGGTGCCTCGTCCAAGACTTCACAGTGCGCTCGATCGCACCCAAGGTCAGAGGGTGGCAGATCGACAAGAATGTAGATGTGAGCTCGGAATCACCTCCAGTGGCAAGAGCTATATGATATCTGACGACTTGTCAGTTCCCAGTGGGCATTATATGCTCGTCAAGTCTACACGTGATGTTATGGTCATTATGTAGAACTGAACAAGGGAGACGTACAAGACGGGGGAGCCAAGATATTAATAAGCTTTGCTCGTCAATATCTCAGCCGATCACCTAGCTGGTACCAGTCAAGAGCAGAGCGAAACTAAAAAATGTTCAAAGCTGGAGTGTTCTGTATAATCCCAGTCAAACACCGGAAGGCCGACGCAATTATGTCAACGTCACGCGTCACGTCACAAATACCTCTCTTAACCGTCAAGACTTTCGATTCTATACCATGTCTTAGTGCGTTGAACATTTTTATTTCCTTTATTTTTCTTAGGAACTGACCGTGGAATCCCGCAACCTCTCACCCATTGCGTATCGCGTATCTTGCATTCCACGTCGGTTTCCCCGGCAACCGTTGTGCACACTACTGCGGACAATTATTTCTCTCGGCCTATCGCCCATGCGATCGCTGTATCTTCAATATGTACACTCGCCTATTCTACAGTATAATCGCTGGACGCGCGATCAAATCGGAGTGGTTGTCTATCGGAACATTGCTCACCGCAGGCAGTATTGCTGCCGTTTCTTTGTCAGGGGGTAGCAAGAAGGAAAGTTCACCCAGTGCAAGTACGGGAACTGCTACCGTGACGAAGGCACAAGGATCAGTTGGATCCAGGTGTGTGATTGTTTTATCCTCTGTTCGATACGGGTGCGCGAGTGGAAGGCTGTGGTTTAATGCATAGGGCCTCTGGGAGGTCTTCTTGGCCCTTCAAATTTTATCATATGGCTAATGCTGATGTCCTTGTCTGATTTCTCATTTGTAGCGAGGAAGAAGAGTTGTAAGTTCTACAATTTCCAGAAATTCGACTGCTTACAACAGAATCCTCCGTTAGTATCAAAAACTTCATAGCGGAGGCAGAGAAGTCAGAGAAGCATTAGGATCAGGGCGGATAGAGGATCAACTAGCCTTCACACGACTGTTTTTCCCGGCAACGAGCTGAATAGAAGGCAGATTTGTTCTAATGTGAACGCAGTCGTGTGCCTCCACCGTTGTCTCCATATGCCTTACGATAATTACGGTATGAAAATGAAAAAGGATCTCATAATTGCGCAGAAGTTGTACAGTAGACCTGGTTACAGTTACATAAGCCCCTTCAAAACTGTAACTACTAGACATTTATTTCACCAAGTCCCCCCTCAAACGGCTGGTTCTGTTTGCTACGAACCAACCCCACTGGTCACTATGTCGACGACGAGCACTTCTCGTGCACGTTTACCTCGTCCGCTTCACCTGATCTCGAATTCCGGTGGCACATCTGTCCTATCTACACCACTCTCTGCAGGTGCTCATGGTCCGCTATCTGCCCCATTGAATCGGAATGTGAAGGAGCCGAATGGCACCGATGTGGCGAAATCTAAGCGGCAGAGCAGCATATCGTACAACACCGGTTCATTGAGGGCGCGGTCGCCCGCACGACACGGACGGAGCAACTCCCTAGGATCTAAGGTTGCGCCGGGGGCTCGCGGCGATGAAAAAAATCCCTCAACGTCATCATCGCTACCCGGTGTCCGAGAGACCGAGCCTGTCACTCTTGCCGAGAGGTGCGGTTCATCCTAGTATCATATAAAATGCTCGTTGATGTGCGGTTGGTTAGGCATGCCGATCTTCTGCGTTTTATAGCTCAAAAGGAGTCGAAGTGCCTTGAGCTCCGTACGCAGCTTGCACAGCACGAGGCAGACCTGCTCCTTCTCAAGCGCAAGTGGGAGCGTATCGTCAGTAAAGGTTTACCTTCATCCGCGCGGTCCGAAATCCCAACCAATACAGGGAGCGACGTGTTGGGGGGTATCCGGGAGGGTGTACAGAGTGGGCTGGGGAGAGTGTTGGCAGTACTGGAACCAAGTCCTGCAGGTCCATCTTCAATTCCGCAAGTGCCACCATCCACGTCGCAAATGAAGTCAGAGCGGCACTCCCACTCTACGACGAGGGAGGTCACCACCTCGGTGGGGAAGAGGGCTAGCATCAGCACAGTCTCGTCTGGCTCGACACCAGATCGTTCCTCTATGTCGGGGTCACGATCGAGCGCTAGCTCCTTGTTTGATGAGCTTTCATCCCCCGAACGTCAATCTCTTACTTCGTCTACGGAGGGCGGGACCACCGCGTGTGCTAGCCCCGAGACTGAGACATTCGATTCAGCACACTCGCTCCATGCAGCCAAGGGTAACTTCTCGTACGCTCCGCGATCGTTGAAGGGACAGGACACGGAAGCGTCTGATTACGAGGACAACTCATTGCAGCAACGAAGATCGACACCGTATCCGGTGAACGTATTGCACACAACTCCACTCTCGGCGTCTGTTACGTCGGAGAGCTTGACTCCACTCAGCAGACATATGGCAAACTGGGTACCACCGGGATTAAATAAAAAGTGGGAGGAGCTGAAAGGAAACGAAACGTGAGTTCTGGCCCCTCCTTCAACAGAACGCTGCCAACGTACATTTCCAGGTTGTCTAAGCAATCTAAACGGGCATCCATTCTCCTAACTGACGTGCTAGCCGTTCTTGCACCACCAATCCCCCCTTCCCCTAAGACGTCATCTTCCACGATACCTAGAAGAAACAGCACACTGCTGCAGCATCCCTCACCTCACAATTTGGATTCCACATTTTTCGATCCCACGACCTCGGGTGCAAGATCAGTGTTGTCGCCGTCGCTGTTGGATGAGGACGATGAGTGTAAATTAGGAGAGGTACTACAGCCGCAAGTAAAGGTACCAGAAGTAGCGATGAAGGTGGGTGAGACCGGGAGTGAGGGGGATAAAGATGATGATGAGTGGAATTGGTGAAGTTAAAAGTCCGGGACCCGGCCATGGTGGCCAAGTGTGAGCAGCATGAAATGCAGGCATTGATCATCACTGATATATCGAGCATGAACATTACGACCATATTATCATTATACCGATCGGTACACCGCAGTAGTAGGGAGGATTCGGGTAAAGTGGAGGCAGAACATAGCTCAAACTCACTGCAGACTCGCCTGTCTGGAGCTGTTGAAGTGACAAAAGATACGACCCGTGTATTCAATCTCGCTCTAAGCTTTAAGATGTACAACGTAGACACTCGCAACTTCCTGCTATCTCTTTTGCATTCCGGACTGCCGATCGGCCTTGCCACAAACTCACAGCCGATACTGCGGTTCCTGACTGCTGAAGAGTGCAGAGAACAGTCCTAAATTTAGTGGACTGCAGCTTATTGTGGTTTAACTTGTAGCGTTGGTTTCTGGCGGAGCTTTGAGGCGGCTCGCGGCAGCGACGGGGAGTGTTTGCGTTGCTGACAACGAATCCTCCCTAGTGTTGAAAATTTTCGCTCTTGGATGTGTGACTCGTACGTAACAGCCGTGACTGATGATCTAGGACGATCTCAAGCAAGATCTCGGCAGAGACTGCGCCTACCCGTATAACCGCACAGGCTCGTCGATATGAGTCTTGATTTTTGCTCGATTATAATGTTGGTACTTGAGATCTGAGAGATAATCCGAGCCCGACTGCTGTGGCGGGCTCGGGGCGGATGGATGGGCCGAAATCACATCTCCATAATTGACCGGGTGGCATACGTGTCGTTTCCAGTCACGGTATAGTCACAGTTCATTTTAGGATGCAGGGTTGCTGGCATCCTATTTAGTTTTTCTTTATCCCACCATCGCGGGTCGACGGCAAAGCTTCCGACGAGGGACTATAGCAGCCATGCTTTAAGGCCTCGACTTACAGAACCGACCTGCACCATGGACGGTTATGACGACCCCCTCACTCTTGCAATTCAGCCACCCCCGGACGAGACAACTGAACAGCGCGGGGAGCGCATCAAAGAAGAGCAAGAGGCGCTCAGAATCAGCGAAGCTATTGACAAAGAGCTGCACCGGGAACGAGCCGAAAAGAAGAAGCACCGCCCCGAGATCAAAGTTCTTCTTCTAGGTGTGTATACTCGTATTGATAACCATGGCGTTGGCCCGCATACTGAGGCATTGACTCAAGGTCCCTCGGGGTCTGGCAAGTCAACGACACTGAAGAACTTCCAATTAATTTTTACTCCAAAAGCTCTCCAGGCCGAGGCCGCAGAGTACACCGCGCTCGTTTACCTCAATATTATTACAACAGTCCTTCTCCTCTGCGATGTGTTGCACGAGCAAGACATTGACCTCTCAGAACTGGCCGATGTACGCGAGCGCTGTTCGCGACTACGGCCCGTCCTCGACCTCGAAGAGAGTCTGGCGAGCTTGTTCAGTGACAGCAATTCTCAACCCCCTTCTCCGCAGTCCCGGGCGCCAACTAGACGGCCATCTGATCGGATCCGCAAGACATATGAAGTGACAGTAAACGCTGTCGACATGTGGAAAACGATGCATTCATCAGTGCGGAAGGCGGTGCCCGACAGAGATATTTTACGAAATCGAAGCAGTGAACATGCCCGGCGAGTACTGGCAGAACATCGGAAGGACATCGAAGCCATAGCACACCATCCCGCCATGCAAGCGCTGTTGGCTGCACGGAGTCAAAAATTGGAGCATTTGCCTGGATAGTGAGTTTATGCTATAAATAAACAGCCACGGAGTCTAAGAGATATGTAGTTTTCTGAAGGACTTGGATCGAATAACTGCTAAGGATTACATGCCAACAGATGGTAAGCAAAGACACATTTATCCCTAGGCACCGGTCCTATGCTTCAGCAGATGACATATTGCGAACTCGCATACGAACTCTTGGCGTCTCGGAGACCCACTTCAAACTAGAAACTGGTTTGTTCCAGAAATATCGCACCTACTGGAAGTACTTGACTCCATCACCTACAGGGCCGGACAAAGGACAGACCTGGGTTGTCATCGATGTAGGTGGAAGTCGAAATCAGGTGAGTGTTTGACCAGGCTCGCACTGTCTACACACCGTTCATACTGGTAACGTTTCGAGCGCGCAGCATGGGTGCCATATTTCGATGACGGTCTGTATAAGGCGTCCTTTGACCAGTTCCGTGAATTTTGCTAAATGTCCCACAGTGAATGCTATCATATTCCTCGCTTCCATTGGCGACTTCGACCAGTTCCTCAAGGAGGATCGGACAATCAATTGTCTAGTTAGTATCATCCTTCCACGTCTCGCCATCCTTGAATATGAAACAGTAACTTATTCTCTCACTTGATAACCAGAAGGATACTCTTGAGCTTTGGGAATCGATCGTGTCCAACAAGTTACTTGGAAAGGCCGAAATCATCCTCTTTCTTAACAAATATGATATGCTATCACAGAAGATTGGCGCTGGTGTGGTATTTTCGAAGTTTGTCACCTCCTACAAAGATCGGAACAATGCCGAGAGCGTTGGGCGCTGTGAGTGTCGTCAGCTCCGTATTCCGAAACGGGCAGGCTCTAACATCCTGGTTCATTACCTTAAACAGACTTGCAGAGAAAATTTGCAGCGCTACATAAGCAGCGTTCTTCCAACCCAACCCGCACTATACACAGTCATTTCACCTCTGTGACCGTGAGTCCTTCTTTTTCCTAAACCGGCTTCACACGCTGCCTATAAATATAATTACTGATGCACTGAACTCGAGCAGAATAAATCGAGCACAGCGGCACTCATTGGATATGGTATGTTCGTTTGCTGAGATACACGTCTGGTGTGCTGATGAACGTTCCGCAGTCCGCGTTACGATACTCCGTAGCCACCTTGGTCAAACGAAACTCCTTTGATAACAATATTATTCTAACTGTGGGCTCCTGCGACGACGATGTATACCTAGATATACCCAGTACAGTAATGCTTATCGCTCTGGTCATATGTTTTTTTAGTATATAATTATCTTTATTCTCAAGTTGTACAAATCCTACAAAGTTCTGGGTTTATGATTATAGTTTATGTAACTGGAAGAACTTCACTCACTGAGGCGAGGGGGACCAATGTTGCAAATTGCACACCAGACAACACATCTGAATCATTGTTCCACTGCCATAGCCTGGAGTATATCATTTTTTGGAGTCATAAAAACCTTTTCAAATTCAGTCCGAGTAAGAAGTTGGTTTGGGTTACTAATATTACAAGCCTCGCTTCGGCGATCCCTTTAGGTAGGGAGAATACGTAAGGTTGGAAATACTGAGTCAAAGGCGTAGCTCCCTCCCTGTACAGTGGTTTCACATGTGGTCTACTTTCATTCTGTCTCAGAACGTTGTTAGTTGGATTCTATTCTTGGACTATTAGTGACTAAGACTCGGACACTGTCCGCTCGTGCCTTGATGGCGCGGCTTTCTTTTCTTGTCCTTTGTCCACTCCGCTCCTACCCTATTGCAAGTACAGTACATTATGCACCAAAAAATTGGGGCCCAAGTTGCTGATAATAAGTAACCAGGGAGCTGATTTTTGATGCTTCTTCTTGATTAGCTGGGCACCAAAATCTAGTAAGGTAGAGGAGCTACGGCACCCTTATGTAATATGGGCGCCTACGTCACGTGAGCGCAAAATCTGAGGGTTTAGGATGTTTTTTTTTTTTTTAGCAATATAAATTAGGATATAAAATCTGTATCTCTTCCCAGCCTTCTGAAGTTCATCTAGGATAGTGTTTGGAAGAATGTAGTGCCTGTGATACCACCGGTTAGCCCAGACAGCTTGGGAACCAATCAACATCTTTTGGTAGGGAGCTCCCCAATACTGCTATACTGCTATGAAAGTTAACTCGCAATGAAACTAGTTTTAAAAATGCAAATGAAATGCAATAAATTTAGATAAATAATTTTTTAAGTTTTCTTAGGCTAGCCGAGGTCACGTGGGGTCACGTGACATGCAAAATCCATCTCCTTGGAAAAACGAAAGTTGCTCCAAATCGCTCCAAAACTATGTATAAATTTTTTTTTTTTTTTTTTTGACACTCCAACTTTGGAAATGCAACTCCTCTACCAACTTTGAGAAAATGAATAAATCCTTTGCAACAAATGATAGCCTGACATATAATGAATGGATTCTAGGCAAAATATATGAATTATCTATCTTGAGTAATTGCTTATAGGTTTTCTTCGAACAGGCCTGCAGGCTTATGTAAGGGGGTGCCGGTTCCTAGCTGCCTCTACCTTAGCCAAAATGTCCAATTCAGTATCCTAGAGCACTGATATTCTGCTCTCAAGTTATTGATAAATGCAGTTTTAAAATACATAAAACCAACTTATATTGCAGAAAATAGATATTGTAATATGTCAAATAGGCACATATTATGATACCAACAGAAACACATGGGCCAGAACTTCTGAACAAGACTAGGTAGCACACTATGCAAGTTAGTGCTAGTGCCACAATAGTAGTGCAGTGTCAGGATTGGTTTTGGGTGTTTAGTATCATGTGTGAGTGAATCTTGGATGTGTGAACACAGCAAATGCCCAAATGCCTTGTGCGGCGAAGGATGTGATTTGGTGAAGTGCACCGAACCATTTAAGGATGTACAAGTATAGGGTGGTGTAGGCAAAGCACCCTAAGGACAAGACACCCAGTGAGACACCTGCAGCAACCTGTCCTCATGGCAGGGCATGCAGCCCAAGGCAATCCACCTGGGCCGCCAACATCTGCACACCCAACCACACTGCCATATGCGTATACACCTAACTGCACTGCCATACACCTGCACATCCATTTCCACTCATGCACAGCCACCTGTCACACACCCATGCCATACGGACTGAAAATGTCTACACTGATATTTACATCGAAATTTACCATGATGTTAACATCACACATGTGGAGTGATGACATGATGCTTGAACTGCTGGAGCTGCACTCCTCCCACAGTGCAGCCCATGGCAGTGCGCCAAAGGTCACAAGTGTTAGAATAAATGGAATGGACTAATTTCATTATGTTCTATTGGTTTAATACATAACTAATGGCTTTGTTAAATTGGATAACACTCGACTCAAGCCAGGGTGTTGGTATAGGAATTGATGCACCGCACTGGCATTGGTGCCTGCCTTGGAAAGCAGGTATAAGGGCAGCCTAGGCAGACGCTCTACTCTCAAGTGGCGAACTGGCGAAGGGGGATCCAAAGTAGGATAGAGAACTATATACACAACACAGACATACCTGGCAAAGGGGGATCCAAAGAGAAAACTCTAAGGAACTCCTTTGCCAGCTAGCTACGACTATAAGCTGCAGGCATGCTAGCCCAATCACCGAATGCCTGAGTTACATAAGCAATTGCACCGGTGATAACAGGGACAAGCTGGAAGAGTCTTGGAGGCCTTGATCGCACATCACACTGGGGTGCACACAGTGTGATGGTGGCTGCAATCATGCACACAGTGTGCTGATGGTTGCGATCATGCATACAGTGCAATGATGGTTCCCTGACAGCAGGTGCCTGGGTGCTGGGTTAGAAGATAAAATACTAAGGGACCTAGAAGTTTGTATGGAGACCTTGGATGCAATGGGAATCACAGAAGATAGTCCCATAGAGGGAAGTGCCAAGTCGCTACCTCAGGAGAGAGGTACAGAGATGGAAATTGCCTTGCCAAGTGTGCTGCATGCTGTCAAGATTGATTTTGGGCGTTAATATCGCATGTTAGTGGCGAATGCCCGAATAGCGTGTGCGATCTAGCGAATCGCCCAGCGAACAGTACCGAAGAGGTAAGGGTTAAAAGGTAAGAGGGTTACTCGAAAGGAATTCACCCTGATCTACAGTCATAGCGAAATAGCCCATGGCACTTGACAATGTAACGTGCAAGGTGTCACGGAAGGGTTGTCTAAGTAGCGACAATCCCTTCGCCGGCGAAGGTGCTCCTTCAGAGCCCTTTTCCGACAGCACAGAAAATAACTCGAAGGCTAAGGTAATGAAGATGAAGTATGAGAACTCACCAGTGAGGCCTAAGTCCTCTTCTGGTCGAAGATAGAAATCTACAGGAGAAGGCTCAAGATGATAGTCACAGCGAGGTCAAGTTTGCACAAGATGGACGTATGATAATTAAACTGGAGAATATACATGCGAATGTAGACTACTTATACCGAATGCTCATACGGTGCTAGCGAATAGGAAAGAGGCCGTCTGGAGTCAGGGGTGGATAGGGGTGCATGGTCAGGATACATAATAGATGAAATAGACATACAATAGAATGGAAGAGGGGTGCGAACATGAAATGATGGAGAGAAAAGAGGGCGAAGGCCCCTATGTATGAAAGCACGCCTTGGGACCTGCATATACACCACCCTGCACGGACTCTTCGTCTGCTGGGTTGATCCCACACGACCTACAGGTAGGAGGCCCTGCGAAGGCATTCTAGCCATAGGAACACCCAAAGGGGGTTGGGTTG
The DNA here is from genome assembly GCA_015179125.1 of Gautieria morchelliformis. NCBI lineage: Eukaryota > Fungi > Basidiomycota > Agaricomycetes > Gomphales > Gomphaceae > Gautieria > Gautieria morchelliformis. The sequence goes on from WHVA01000074.1 coordinate 268,272, forward strand.
AGAAGATGATGGGACCAGTGAGGAACCATCAATCCAGGTAAAGGATGTTGATTGTGTTTGATGGTGTGCCTGCCGGCGAATGATGCGAGCAGCGAATGGTCATATGGAGAATGTGGCGAATAGCGAATGGAGCGAGGAGTGAATGGAGCGAAGACGGGCGACCATGGAAGAGTGGTGAAGGGGAACACAGGATAGCTGGGTACAAGAAATAAACGAGTCATGACAGCCTGCACCTCCTTGCAATTCATGATAGGACCAGTGATGAACCATAAATCCAGGTAGTCGATCGTGTTTGATGGCATGGCTACTGGCGAATGGTGCGAGTAGCGAATGGTCATTTGGCGAAGATGGCGAATAGTGAATGGAGAAAGGATTGAATGGAGCGAAGCCGAGCGAACATGGAAGAGTGGTGGTGAAAGGGAAAACAGGGATAGCTGGATACAAGAAATGAATGGGTCATGGCAACTGTGTAGTGAAAACTTCAGCGAAGCTAATTTGTCCTGCCCTGCAGTGGTACAAGTCCCATTGAGTCCAACCTGCACAGAGGCTGCAACTGACACTATCCGAATGCATCCTGAGCATGTGGGTCTGGCATCCTGGCAGGAATGATGCGAATAACGAATGCGAAAGCAGTATGGCGACGAATATGTTGGCAAGATGTTTGCTGGTTCGGGAAGCCGTTTGCTGGTTCAGGAGGTCATTCGCTGTGTGCTGAGAAATGATTCGCAGAATAAACGAATCATGACACATGCATGCAGCTCAAGACACATACAGATTTATTTTCTATTTGATCCCCCTGACTAGTCCCACTGACTACGAGCTATGTTTCATGTAGGCAGGGTCTTTGTACATCATCCTCAAGTCCCTGCTTGGATAGTGATCAGTAGGATCACTATCCACAAGTCTATTCCTGCTCCACAGCTATATGCAGCCTGTGGAGCATTTCCAATATCAAAACTTACTATTTCAACCCATTTCCCCACTATTTATAATCCTAGTAGTTACTGACTTTTAAGTATAAGTAGCTACTATCAAATGTACAATAAAATCATCCAGAAAAATACTGTTTCACCCCTGAAGCACCTATATGCATGTTTGATTGCTAGAGAGCTTAGTTCTAGATAGTTTTCTCTAGTTAGTCATTGAGAGTTTACTACTATTGGTTACTCTACGGCGGATGCTCGCAACTTTTTATTACATGTAGCTTCACCCATTTTATTCTCAGATTATAGAAAAGAAGAGGGTGAGAGTACATGGCAATTTTATTATTGGGATATAAATAAATTTTCTTTTGTCCCTCCCCGAGCGGCAGCTCCGCCGAGGAGAACGCCTCTTCTTATTTTTATGCCTCTTCTTATTTTTTCTACCCACCTTTAATATACACTATATCGTTATAACAATTCATATTAATACTCCTTCTTATATATATTACAAATATCTAGACAAGTACTGTTACTTGGAAGGAGGTCCACCAGCTTGACAGTACTGGTAAGTGTCCTTGTTCATATTTTAGCTATCCATACACTTACTTCTGCATTTGGAACGAAGTCATCGCCATCACTGCTCCTCTCAGATGTCATGTCCTCACTGCTTTCATGAAAACATTCTGAATCACCCCAGGGTGAGTCCACGGCCTCAACCACCTTTTCTAAACTGTGCTCTTTGTAGCATTTCTGGCCCTTCGCCTTGGCTTTCACTGCAGCATTGGCATCTGGAGCTTGTTCTCGAAGCAGGCTGAGTGTCAAGATTGGTCTTTAGGCGTTAATATCATGTATTAGTGAACACAGCGAATGCCTGAATGGCTTGTGCAATGAAGTATGTAGTTCGGCAAATGGGATGCGCGAATAAATGTTTAGAAGGTAAGAGGGCTGCCTGAACGGGGCTTGCCCTATCTACAGTCATAGCGAAATAGCCCGTGACACTTGACGATGTAACGTTCAAGGTCTCATGGAAAGGTTGTCTAGCAGTAACAATCCTTTCGCCGGTGAAGGTGCTCCTTCGGAGCCCTTCGCTGACAGCACCGTGTCATGATGCATTTATTTCCCATACTCAGATGCCCTGTTTTCCCATTTCTCACTCCACCTCCATGTTCGTTCTGATCGCCCTCGCCGTGTTCGGCAACCGATCCTCGCTGTTCGCACCATTTACCATAGCCACGCCGTCAAAGCACGATCTACTTCTTTGGACTGACTTGGCAGTCATCGCTGAGCCTATCACCTCCTCTGCTCAACCCTCTTTCGATGATGTTCCTATGATCGGATTGTCATGACGTGTGTATTTCCTACACCTTGTTACCCCCATTTCCCCTTTCACCACTTCTCCTCTGTGTTCCGCCCTCCACCTCGACCACTCCTGCCCTATGTCATCTCCGTTGGCCCTTCCTCGCATTTTGCCGAACAGCCACTCGCTGCTTGCATCATTCGCCAGCAGGCACACCATCAAATCACGATCGATATCCCTACCCGGCATGATGGCTCGTCGCTCCATCAGCTTCTCGGTCCAACCCCCTTTTGGTGTTCATATGAGCAGGGTGCGCTCGCGGGACGTCCTACCCGTAGGTCGTGTGGGATCAACCCAGCAGATGAAGAACCCGTGCAGGGCGGTGTATATGCGGGCCCCAAGACATGATTTCATACATAGGTGCCTTCGCCACCTTTACTCTCCGTCGTTTCATGTTCGCACTCTTCTCTCACTCTATTGTATGTTTATTCCATCTACTTAGTATTATGACTGCGCACCCCTATCCAACCCTGACTCACGACGGTCTCTTTCCCATTCGCTGATACCTTATGAGCATTCGATATAAGTAGTTTACATTTGCATGTATATTCCCCAGTTCAATTATCATACGTCGTCTATCTTGTGCAAACTTGACCTCGCTGTGATCATCATCTTAAGCCTTCTCTTGGAGATTTCTATCTTCGACCAGCAGAGGACTTAGGCATCACTGGTGAGTTCTCATACTTCATCTTCGTTACCTTAGCCTTTGAACTATTTTCTGCGCTGTTGGCGAAGGGCTCCAAAGGAGCACCTTCGCCGGCGAAGGGATTGTCGCTACTTAGACAGCCCTTCCGTGAGACCTTGCATGTTGTATCGTCAAGTGCCATGGGCCATTTCACTACGACTGTAGATAGGGAGAGCCCCGTTCGGGCAACCCTCCTATCTTGTGAACATTCATTGGTTCATGTGTTCACCGAACAGCATACTTATTCGCACAAGCTATTCGGGCATTTGCTGTGTTCACTAATACACGATATTAACGCCTAAAAACCAATCTTGACACACCGATAATAGTACGAAGGCTAAGGTAATGAAGGTGAAGTATGAAAACTCACCAGTGGTGCTTAAGTCCTCCTCTGGTCTAAGATAGGAGTCTATAGAAGAGGGCTCAAGACGACGATCACAGTGAGGTCAAGCTTTTTGCACAAGATAGACGTATGATAATTGAACTGGAGAATATACATGCGAATGTAAACTACTTATACCGAATGCTCATATGATATCAGTGAATAGGAAAGAGGCTGTCACAAGTCAGGGTTGGATGGGGTGCGCAGTCAGGATACAAATAGATGGAACACATATACAATAGAACAAAGCAGGAGTACAAACATGAAACAATGGGGAGGAGAGTAGACAAAGGTACCTAGGTAAGAAGAGACACCTTGAGACCTGGATACATCCTACCCTGCACGGAGTCTTGGTCTAACGAGTCGATCATACATGATCTACAGGTAGGACATCCCGCAAATGCATGCCAGCCATAGGAACACCAAAAGGGGGTTGAATCGGGAAGGTGATCGGGCCAGCAATGAACCATCACACTGGTTAGAGGATGTCGATCATGTTTGATGGCATGACTACTGGCGAATGATGCGAGTAGTGACTGGTCATTGGTGAACCTGGTGAGTGGCAAACGGAGCGAACATAGAGATGGAAGGATGAAATGGAAAATAGGGGGTAACTTGATACAAGAATGAATGAGTCATGACATCGGTGTGGGAGATGTGGGCAAAGAGCACATGGGAGTGCACAGTGCTGTGGCACGCATGGGGCATGCAGCTGACCCCCTATAGGGTCGATCTATCCAGGAACATCGCCATCCGGTGTCCTCCCCTTCATCACTGTCACTACATGAGTGACACAACAGTAGCTGGAAGGGGGGCATTGTCCAAGACGTGCCACATGGCCACAGCCACAGCTGCAGCTGCATTAACAGCTGTGCTGGTGTCTGGACTCTGCCTCCATGTCACTGCCACCTGTCATGACGCGTTTATTTGCCATACTCAGATGCTCAGTTCTCCTATTTTCTCACTCCACCTTCGTGTTTGTTCCGACCGCCCTTGCCGTGTTCGGCAACCGATCCTCGCTGTTCGCGCCATCTACCATGGCCACACCGTCGAAGCACGATCGACGTCCCTGAACTAACTTAGCAGTCATTGCTGGGCCTATCACCTCCTGTGCTCAACCCTCTTTCGATGGTGTTCCTATGATCGGACTGTCATGACTTGTGTATTTCCTCGACCTTGTTATCCCCATTTCCCCTTTCGCCACTCCTCTCCCGTGTTCACTCAGCTTTGCCCTCCACTTCAACCACTTCTCCCCTATGTCATTGCCGTTCACCATTCCTCGCATTTCTCTGAACCTGTAAGGACCCGGCCTTTGGCCGGCTACTTACCGGTAGAACCTTCTTCCGAGCCCGAGCCTTGTGATATTCATGCCCGAGTACATATGATACTTATCCGTGCCCGAGCCCGATCTCGAGCTTGAACTCATATCCGACCTTGATCCTATGCCCGTATCCCCTTAGTTACTGATTCCGCTCCATCACGCATCATTCGTATATTACCTCGCCCTGACCTCCACTAATCTGTTCGCCCCTGACTTGCACCTCGTCCGTATATAACCCCCTTGTATGCATTCCTACTCCTCAGTCTGAAAATCAACTATCGTGTCCCTTCGATCCCTAGCTAGTTTCTACGCCTCGCCTCTTAAGCCAGAACCTCGCCTCTTATTCGTTTACCTCCGAAATTGGGACTCGTGCGTAGGGTCGGCGCAGCACATAAGCTGAAGCCTAGTCCCTCTCCGACTTCCCCATCCAAACCTCGCCCCGTAACCTCGGACCTTGCCTCGGGTTTCGTCCCCGACCTCGGTCAACCTTACGACGGATCGTACCGTAACAGTATTTTCAGACTGCTTACACCCTACGTATCCCTTTTTTCACGATGTCCATGATAACTCGTTCTCGCACCCTTCGGGGTATCTCAGAACAGCGACGTTTCTCGGAAGCCCCCGATGACTCACCCCCGTCCCCGGGGATACCCCTCGCAGACCCCGCCGAGCCTAGTAACAAAGGCAAAGGTAGGGCTAACCTCGGTGACCCTTCAGGTGATCCAGGTGATGGCTCTAGAAGTTCTGACAACGATCAGGACCTCCCCAACCTTCCGCCCGAGGACCTCGGTGACCTCGAGGACAACGAGCTTATGCGTCGAGTGTTCATCAAACTCGCGAAACCTCGCGAATCCGAAGCACGAGCCAAGGTCAAGGAACCGGATAGTTATGACGGTACTGACCAAGCCAAGCTTCGCACTTTCTTCCTTCAATGTGTACTCAACTTCAGAGATCGCCCCACCGCGTTCAAGACTGGGGCCTCAAAGGTGCAGTATGCTATTTCTTACCTGTCCGGCTCGGCTCTGCAATATTTCGAGCCGGCGATTCTCGGCGAAGTCCAACCCGAGCCAGATTGGCTCGAGGACTGGGACAGTTTCAAGGCCGAGCTCGAGCTTAACTTCGGCCCATACGACAACCCGGCCCAAGCCGAGATTGACCTCGAGAAGATCGTTATGAAAGAGCACCACAAGGCCGCGCGATTCTTTATCGACTTCGCCCGAGCTTCGACTCGGACTCAGTGGAACGACGCGGCCCTCCGACACTTTGCCTACAAGGGCTTGGCCAAACGGATCAAGGACGACTTACTTCACTTCCCTCGATTCCGCAGCCTCGCCGAGCTTAGGAACTTCGCGCTGGAATGCGATAGCCGTTACTGGGAGCGAAAGGAATACGACGCCATGATCACTGGTCGTAGCTCCCAGCCTGCACGCACCACTAATCAGTCCAGTAGCAATGCCACTAACAACCACCAGTCTTCCAGTGGTTCCAATAACAATAAGAACCGCAACAAGACTAACAACAGCGGCAAGGGTTCCAACAACAACAACTCTTCGAACAACAAGAGCCAGCCCGACATTTCGAGCAAACTCGGGAAGGATGGCAAACTGCTTCCCGAGGAGCGCCAACGTCGGGTCGACCAAGGGCTTTGTCTGCTTTGCGGCACCAAAGGTCACGTCGTCAAGGACTGCCCGAAGAACAAGTCTACCAATAGTAGCGGTTCTAAAGGTCGGGCAACGAAGACCCCTAACGAGGGGACTTCAGCCTCCATTACGGAGGTGAAAAAATAGGTAGCAACCTCGGAACCACACGATCCGAGGATTGCGGTAACCTCACCCGTGTGCTCAGACTCAGCGCCGCTTCTCATTCATTGTCCAAAGATTCCCTTAATGTAGATCTAACCTCGCCTTCGCTGCCCAACGTCGCTTTTGTTGCATTAGTTGACTGCGGGTCCTCAGACTGTTTTATTGAATCCAGATTTGTCCAGAAGTACTCCATGCCTGCTTATCCTGTCTCTCCTATACCCTTGAAACTATTTGACGGTAGTACTAACACTACCATTACCCAAGCTCTAGACCTCTGCATTTGCTTTCCGACCGGCGAACAACAATGGGTTACCTTCTACGTAACCTCGCTCGACTCGAGTTGCTCGATGGTACTTGGCCACAACTGGCTCACCCGCTACAATCCGTCGATTGACTGGGTATTGGGCAGTATTACTTTCAAGACCATCGACCTAACAACGACTCCAGCGACCCCGGCGACGTCAGCCCGCTCAGCTTCGGCTACGACTTCGACCTCGCCTACGGCATCTTCGCCCCCGCCTCCGACCTCGCTTCCGAAGTTGCAAGCACCCCTCGTTTCCCTAATCAATGCACCCGCTTTCATGCGCGCATCTAGATTGGAAGGGTCCGAAGTGTTTCAGCTCAATTTGGCTTCGCCTGAGCTCCTCGCCAGAGGGGCAACATCGGGAGGAAGCTCTTCCGAGCTTCCTGAGAACATTAAGAAACATGTTCCTGAAGAATACCACGAATTTGCAGATGTGTTCAGCAAAGCACACGCTGACACTCTAGCTCCCCACCGACCTCACGATATCAAAATCAACCTCGAAGAAGGGACCTCGCCACCGATCGGTCCCATCTACTCTCTCTCAGCTTCCGAACTCAAAGCACTTCGCGAGTTCATCGACGAGCATTTAAACATCGGCTTCATCCGACCTTCACGCTCGCCTCATGGTGCACCGGTATTGTTCGTTCGCAAAAAAGATGGCTCACTTCGGTTGTGTGTCGACTTCCGAGGTTTGAACAAAATCTCAAAAAAAGATCGGTATCCATTGCCATTGATTGCTGACTTACTTGATGCTCCAAAGAATGCTCGCACCTATACGAAAATTGACCTTCGTCACGCTTACCACCTCGTACGGGTGGCCGAGGGTGACGAATGGAAAACCGCCTTCAGGACTCGCTATGGGTCTTTTGAATGGTTGGTTATGCCATTTGGTCTCACTAATGGCCCTGCTGCCTTCCAGAGATTCATGAACGAGGTGTTCGCCGACCTTTTGGACGTTTGTGTGGTGGTATACTTGGACGACATTCTAATCTACTCCAGTGACCCCTCCAAACATGTTGAACATGTCAAGGAAGTCTTGCGACGACTACGACTCAACAACCTCTTCGCCAAAGAAGACAAATGCGAGTTCCATCGCGACTCGGTTGAATTCCTCGGCTACATACTCTCTCCCGAGGGCCTCACTATGGCAGATGACAAGGTAAAGGTCATTCAAGACTGGCCTGAACCTCGCAAAGTTCGCGACATCCAATCCTTCCTCGGCTTCGCCAACTTCTACCGACGTTTCATTCACAACTACTCCGACATCACCATTCCTCTCACCCGACTTACCCGCAAGGGTACCCCTTGGAATTTTTCCGAGGATTGTCGACGGGCTTTCAACCTGTTGAAGAGGGCGTTCACTACCGCTCCTATCCTTACTCACTGGATTCCTGACCTTCCACTGATCGTAGAGACTGATGCATCAGATTATGCCTTAGCGGCAATCTTATCTCTACAAACCTCGGAAGGCGAACTTCATCCCATCGCTTTCCACTCCCGCACATTCACCTCTACCGAGCTCAACTACGATGTTCACGACAAGGAGCTCCTCGCCATTTTTGAAGCCTTTCAACGCTGGCGACACTACCTAGAGGGCTCAGGCGAACCAGTTGACGTTATCACCGATCACAAGAACCTCGAATACTTTTCAACTACGAAGCTCTTGACCCGTCGACAAGCTCGGTGGTCGGAATACCTTTCCCAGTTCAACCTCGCCATACGCTTCCGACCAGGTCGCCTCGGAACGAAGCCTGACTCTCTCACTAGACGATGGGACGTCTACCTTAAAGAGGGGAATAGCGACTATGCCACCATAAACCCGCAGAACCTACGGCCAGTGTTTACTCAGCACCAGCTGGCATCGTCCCTTAGAGCTACTAACCTCGCTCCCATCGTGCTCCGAGCCGCTTCACTGCTTGATACCGAGCAGATCCGAGCTGACATACTAGCGAACCTCCCCTCGGACCCCATAGCCAAGTCGCACCTCGGCTTGGTTAATGACCCGAGGTGGACCACAGACCCCGAGGGTTTCCTCAAGCTTGACAACCGAACCTATGTTCCAGCGGCCCAAGACCTTCGACTTCGCATCCTGCAATACAAGCACGATCACATTCTCTCGGGACACTTCGGGGTCAACAAGACCTTGGAGCTGATCCGACGAGACTATACTTGGCCAGGGATTAGATCCTTTGTCAAGGAGTATTGCAAGACGTGTACCACTTGTATGCGAAGCAAGCCGCAACGTCACAAACCCTATGGTCTCCTCAAACAACTTCCTGTTCCCGAGAAACCTTGGAATTCCATATCTATGGATTTCATTGAGCAACTCCCCCCTTCGTCCGAGTTCACCTCCATCCTAGTGATTGTTGACCGCTTCACTAAGCAGGTTATCTTCATTCCAACCACAGACAAGATAACCTCGCAAGAGCTCGCTCACCTCTTCGTCCTTCATGTCTTTTCAAAGCATGGAGTTCCCTCGCACGTCACCTCGGACAGGGGTTCCGAGTTCGTCTCGCATTTCTGGCGTTCTCTAGGGAAAGCCTTGGACATGCGGTTGCATTTCACCTCGGGATATCATCCCGAGGGTGACGGTCAGACCGAGCGTGCTAACCAAACTTTGGAACAGTACCTCAGGATCTATTGCAACTATCAGCAGTCAAATTGGGCTTCGCTCCTTCCCCTAGCCGAGTTCGCTTACAACAACGCGCCTAGCGCAACCACCGGCATCTCCCCATTCTTTGCCAATAAAGGCTACCATCCGAACCTCGCAGTTCACCCCGAGCGCGACCTCGCCTCGGCACGAGCCCGAGACTTCGTGGTTGACCTGGACGAGCTTCACCAAGAACTTCGCCACGCCATCCTCGAGGCTCAGAAAACTTACCAAGCCTCGGCCGATGTTCGTCGCAAGCCCGCTCCTGATTTCCAAGTAGGATCCCTCGCCTTTGTGAAGGCACAGTACTTTCGAACAACTCGGCCTACCAAGAAGCTCGCCGAGAAGTTCTTGGGTCCTTTTGAGATCATTTCCCGAGCGGGTACTCACTCCTTCACCCTTCGACTTCCAGAACACATGCATTCAGTCCATCCGGTCTTCCACGTATCTATGCTCGAACCAGCCTCGCCCAACACCATACCAAACCGATTTCGGCCGCCTCCGCCCCCAGTCGTTATCGACGGCGAACCCGAGTTCGAGGTTTCCGAAATCCTCGACTCGAAGATCGATAATAGACGCAAGAGCTGCAAATTACTCTACCTTGTTAGGTGGACTGGTTACGAAGGTACCGACGAAGAAACCTCGTGGATCCTTGCTTCCGAGCTTGATCATGCCTCGGAGCTGGTCACGGATTTCCATGACTCTTACCCGGGCAAGCCCGGCCCCTTGACTGCTCTATGATCGTTTTCCCTGTTAATCCCCATGACCCCGGTAGTTAGATGACAAAAACCCTTCAAAACAAAATCGATAAAATCCAAGAAAAATCTATTATTCCATTTACTAGTTATTCCACCATCCTCATATCCTCTCCCTCGCTCTCCTCGCTCCCCTCGCCTGACTCCTCCTCATTACTGCTACTACTTCGCTCCACCAGACCCCCATGTCCCCCATAATCCGCCAAGTCTCTCGCCCCCTGCATCCGCTTCAAATAATTCCGCCTCCTCCTTATCCTCATGAACTCCACATCCGCCCTGTTCATCCTGTCATTCGCAGCCCTAAACTCCCCTAGCAACTCGCACACCCTCTCCCCAACCTCGCCAACCTTCTGTCCCACATCCCTCACCGCCGCTATCAACTCCCTCATCTCCGCACTTCGCTCCGATCTTTTCGTCTTCTTGTCCTTTTTCGCCCTCCGACCTCCAACCTCGGTTTCCTCCCCCTCAGTCTGCCTCACTTCCCCAGTCTCCTTACCCTTCTCCTCGCTCAACCTCGCTTCCATCCGCTCTACCCTCATCTCGAGGTTCCTCTCGACCCAATCACTCGAGTCGTCGTCCTCTGCAACTTCGTCCTGAACCTTGGCCTCTTTCCTCGGCCTCGGTCCATCCTCGGCCTCCTCGCTCCTCGCTCGCTTCTTGCTCGCGGTACCCGCCTGACCCTTGCCTGGGGTTGCCTTGCTGCGGCGACCTTGGGCGATACTACAGCCCAAGGAACGGGTCCTGCACCACACGCAGGCACCCTGGTCGGCGAGGCCGAAGTCGAGACTAACGGCCCGAAGGCACGTATAGTCGCGCTCTTCGCAGCGCGCGCACCTCGCCTCGGCCTTGGTCGCGAGCTGCCACTCGCGAGGTCCCCCGTCGGCGAGCTTGTACCCGTATAGGGACAAGTCGGTCAGGTGGTAGGAGAATAACATGCGTTTATACTAGACAAATCAGCAGCGCCCATGATTAGACAACTACGGTACTCACCTTCTTTCCACTCGGTCCTTCCTGCCACGGCTGCCGCATGTCGATGGCCCCCGTCTCATCAATTGGCAATGTGCCAACCTCGGGTCGACCCTCGGGCGTAACCTCGCCCGAGGCTCCGTTCTCCTCAGACAACAAAGTCTGGTCGAACGCGTTAACGCGTTCACGCTGTTCTCGTCGACGGCTGAGCTGAAGAGGGCTTGAGGGCGCACCATATTAGTTGGCAATGGGGTTCGCTGCCTTCCTACCCACCCTTTTATCCAACCTCGGCTACGATTTAAGCTTCGCCTTTCCGGCTACTTAACATCGGACCGAGATCTAGATTCAAGGATAGGCGAACCTTGTCCACATTACGGCCTCGAGGGTCTCGGCCATAAGGGGGAATACTGTAAGGAACCGGCCTTTGGCCGGCTACTTACCGGTAGAACCTCCTTCCGAGCCCCAAGCCTTGTGATATTCATGCCCGAGTACATATGATACTTATCCGCGCCCGAGCCCGATCCCGAGCTTGAACTCATATCCGACCTTGATCCCATGCCCGTATCCCCTTAGTTACTGATTCCGCTCCATCACGCATCATTCGTATATTACCTCGCCCTGACCTCGGTCTCCTGACCTCGCCCTGACCTCCACTAATCTGTTCGCCCCTGACTTGCACCTCGTCCGTATATAACCCCCTTGTATGCATTCCTACTCCTCAGTCTGAAAATCAACTATCGTGTCCCTTCGATCCCTAGCTAGTTTCTACGCCTCGCCTCTTAAGCCAGAACCTCGCCTCTTATTCGTTTACCTCCGAAATTGGGACTCGTGCGTAGGGTCGGCGCAGCACATAAGCTGAAGCCAAGTCCCTCTCCGACTTCCCCATCCAAACCTCGCCCCGTAACCTCGGACCTTGCCTCGGGTTTCGTCCCCGACCTCGGTCAACCTTACGACGGATCGTATCGTAACACTGAGAGAGTGAATTGATTTCTAGTCTATTCTTTTGAACAACAAGTCCATACCTACTGCCTATAATTCCTGTCTACTACAAGATGCTCAGAAATGCCATTTTCTTCCAGCGTGTCGTGCACGGTAAGGCTTCTCACAATTCCCTTCGACTTCAGGTGAGTCGTGAACTCGTCAGAGAGGTACTCGCCCCCTCGGTCGGTTTGCAATCTTTTGACCTTAGCGTTATGCTGAGTCTCCACCCAGGCTTCATATTGCAGGTAGCAACCAAAAGTGTTGCTTTTCTTCGCTATGGTCTCTAGGTACGTCCACCGGCTATAGTCATCAGTGAAGCTTATGAAGTATTCCTTGCCATCGTAACTTTGGGGGTTCGCGGGCCCCCATATGTCCGAATGGACTTTTTCACCGAAGGATGTGGCACGTGGTCCCTCCCGCTTCTGCGGGATGGGCTTGTGTGTCGGTTTCGCCTGCGCACATGCAGTGCAAAACCCGGGTTGCCTCAACATATTGATGTCGAGTCTGGTTACAGTGCCATCCTGGACTAGCTTCTGGGCGGCTTGTGGGGAGATGTGCCCCATCCAGCGGTGCAGTTCGTCCAGCATGAGTGGTTTCCATACCGCATTTTCTGTCGCCGCCGTTGACGTGTGCTCTACCTTGTAGAGCCCATTCGAGAGTGGAACCTGCCCGAGCAGCATTCCTCGAGCATCCCAAATCAAGCACTTCTGGTCCTTCAGTAGGACTGAGTAGCTGGCCACATCGCAGCGTGTTAGGGAGAAGAGTAAAGGCAAGGTTGGGGCAGTATAGCACGTCCTTCAATGTGACGTGTGTAGTTGTTTTGCTGTTGGGTATGCCAACTCTCATGTTCCCAATTCCCATATCTTGGAAGACAGTCTTGTCCGCGGCATTAATTGTGCGTGGCGCAATCCCCTTGAAGGTGAGGAATCGGTGCCTGCTCAGCTACATATGACCTGACGCGCCTGAGTCGTAGATGTCGACTTCGCATCCCGTCGATGTACTCGTTCCCAGCGTGAGCGTGGTCCCAGCAAACATTGTGGTGAACGCAAATTCCTCGCTCTCTGTTACCACGTTCGCTGATCCGCCCCCCTTCTTATCTTCATCCTTCTTGTCCTTCTTCTTAGCTTTAGAACAACAATCCGCCTTCATGTGGCCCTTCTTGCCGCATTTCCAGCACTCTACGTCGGTCTTCGTGGTGCTGGAGGTGCCCCCGCGTGATTGGGACTTCCCACGGCCTTTTACTGCAGCGAGAGCGTTCTCGCTTGCTTTGAGCTGGCGCTCCTCGATGGTGAGTCGTTCAAACTCGTCAATGAGCATGTTGACTACCTGATCTGGCTCTAGCGTTGCCTTAGCATGTGCAGCAGACATGGTAATGGTGTTAATGAGTGAACGGTACGACTTAGGGAGTGAACCGAGGATGACTGTGACTAAATCATCGTCGGTGAGTGCGGCATTCATTCCAGAAAGTTGTTCCTGCATTCTCATGAGGCTTTGCAAGTGCGTGCGGATGTTCGACTCGTCCTCGCACTTCATCTCATACATTCGGCGTCGCATGTCGACCTTCACTGTGAGTGCTTTAGTCTTGTGCTTCGCACATACCACTCCCACACTTCCTTCACTGTCGTCAGGTTCCGAACTTCGATGAGTACACTGTCTGGGACTGTTGTGAAGATCTGCGCCATGATTGTTGCCTCACGTTGGTTGTCATCATCCCACCGCTTCTCCAGATCATCCAGCTCATCCTCTTCTTTGTCCGTTAGCATGTGACCATCGGGGTAAGTGGGGATTGGAGGTGGGTTTTGAGCGGTCCCCTCCAGATGTCGCTTGGCACCACGAGTCGACGCTAGCGTAGCTAGTGTCTGACTCTTCCAGGTGACCCAGTTTGTGCCATCTCAGGCAAGTTTAGGGATGACAAAAGACTTGGTGTTTGTGGAAGACATAACGGGCTCTGCGGGGGCCATAACCTGTTGGTATTGGGTGCAGTAGCTATGTAGTACAAGCCTCAGTGACTATACAGTTCACTGAGTTGTCATTAGTACTGTACCTATGTAGTACGAGCCTACATAGAGATGAGCAACGATACGATGTACTGTGTAAACGTGATACGCACCTCAGTGACTATACGGTTCACTGAGGTGTTGCTAACTACTTGTCCGCAATATAAACCAATATGCTTGGAGTCTGTCTGATACAAGCATATGCCCAATCCCTAGTTATACAGGGCTGCGTCCCAAGCTTACCGGCGACTGCACCCCAACACAGGGCTATGCAGGGCTATGCAAGGCTATGCAGGGCTGTGTATGGCTATGCTGAGCAGTGCAAATCAGGGAAGGTGATTGGCTATCTATTCTTAATTTCCTTGCACAAACACACCACAATAGTTACAAGGTGTCATGACGTGTTTATTTCCCATACTTGCATACTCTATCCTCCCATTTCTCACTCCATTTCCGTGTTCGCTCCTTGCCCTGTTCGGAAACCGATCTTTGCTGTTCATGCCGCTCACCATAGCCATGCCATCAACGCACGATCGACGTCCTTGGACTGACTCAGCAGTCATCGCTGGGTCTACCACCTCCTCTGCGCAACCCTCTTCCGATGGCGTTCTGGTAATTGGATTGTCATGACCTGTGTATTTCCTGCACCTTGTTATCCCCATTTCCCCTTTCGCTACTCCTCCTCCGTGTTCGCTCGTCCTCGCCCTCCACCTCGACCACTCCTGCCCTATGTCATCTCCGCTGGCCCTTCCTCGCATTTCGCCGAACGACCATTCGCTGCTCGCATCATTCGCCAACAGGCACACCATCAAACCACGATCAACATCCCAATCTGGCAGAATGGCTCGTCAGTAACTCCATCAGCTTCTCGATCCAACCCCCTTTTGGTGTTCATATGAGCAGGGTGCGTTCGCGGGACGTCCTACCCGTGGGTCGTGTGGGATCAACCCAGTAGATGAAGAACCCGTGCAGGGAAGGGTATATGCGGGCCCCAAGACATGATTTCGTACATAGGTGTCCTCGCCACCTTCACCCTCCGTCATTTCATGTTCTTCCTCTTCTCTCATTCTATTGTATGTTTATTTCATCTATGTTGTATCATGACTGCGCACCCCTATCCAACCCTGACTCACAACGGCCTCTTTCCTATTCGCTGATACCTTACGAGCATTCGATATAAGTAGTTTACATTCGCATGTATATTCCCCAGTTCAATTATCATACGTCGTTCATCTTGTGCAGCTTTGACCTCGCTGTGGTCATCGTCTTAAGCCTTCTCTTGGAGATTTCCATCTTCGACTAGCAGACAACTTAGGCATCACTGATGAGTTCTCATACTTCATCTTCGTTACCTCAGCCTTTGAACCATTTTCTGTGCTGTTGGCGAAGGGCTCCGAAGGAGCACCTTCGCCAGCAAAGGGATTGTCGAGACTTAGACAGCCCTTCCGTGAGACCTTGCACGTTACATCGTCAAGAGCCACGGGCTATTTCGCTACGACTGTAGATAGGGGGAGCCCCATTCAGGCAACCCTCTTACCTTGTGAACATTCATTGGTTCACCTATTCGCCGAACGGCATACTTATTCGCACAAGTTATTCGGGCATTCGCTGTGTTCACTAATACACGATATTAACGCCTGAAAACCAATCTTGACAATTGCCTTCCATCCGTATTAACTTGGACTAGTTCTTACATGGATTGCAACCAAGGTACAAATATTAAATTATTTCCGGAGTTGTGCTGCAGCATTGTTTGATATTCTTTGAGTCTCGTAAACGACATGTTCTGATAGATTGAAGTGTTAGCAATAACACCAAAGTCCTGAAGGGTTCCAAAACAGTAATTACTATGGTGCAGTCAACCCACAGAACTTCCGACTAATTTTTACAAATCAACAACTGTCAGAATCCCTCCAGGCAAAACCTTACTTGCTTGCACCCATTCTCTGAGCAAACATTGTGATGGACTCCGAGAAGCTTCATGCTGACATCTCAGCCAATCTGGCATCAGACCCCATAGCCTGTCGGCATCTTGGTGATAGTTATGACCTGAGAGGGACACAAACTGACAATGGCTTCCTCCGCCTCAATGGCCACATATATGTTCCCAAAGCTGACAATCTCCAGCTCCAAGTACTCCAGTACAAACATGATCATGTACTCTCAGGACATTTTGGCCAAAACAAGACCTTAGCATTAATCCAATGGGAATATACATGGCCCGCCCTCTGGTCTTTTGTCATCGACTTCTGCAAGTCATGTACCACTTGCTTGTGTTCGAAGTCTCAGCATCATCACCCTTATGGCTCCCTCAAGCAGCTCCCAATACCCAAACAGCCTTGGAATTCCATCTCAATGGATTTCATAGAGCAGCTGCCAGCATCTTCATCCCGATGTGCAACACAATCACTTCCACAGACCTTGTCTGTCCATTCATCTTGCATGTATTCTCGAAGCACAGTGTCCCCAGCCACGTGACATCGGACCAAGGATCGGAATTTGTCTTGCACTTTTTCTGGTCCCTCGGCAAAGCTCTCAATATGAAATTGCATTTCACCTCGGGTCATCATCCCAAAGGTGACAGTCAAACTGACCATGTAAACCAAACTCTGGAACAGTATCTTCATGTATTGCAACTATCAGCAGGACAACTGGTCCAAGTTGCTACCACTCGCCGAGTTTGCATACAACAATGCTCCGAATGCCACGACTGGCATCTTGCCCTTCTGTGCCAACAAGGGTTACAACCCAAACCTCACAGTTCACCCGGAACAGGACCTCACTTCCTCTTGGGCCTGAGACTTCACAGTTGATCTTGAACAGCTTCATCCTGCCTTGGAAGAGAAAATTAAAATAGCTCAATCTCAGTACCAGGTCTTGGCTGGCACGTGTTGCGCTCCTGCCCCTGAGTTCCCAATTGGATCCTTAGCGTTTGTCAAAACGCAGTTCTTCCGGACAACCCGGCCCTTAAAGAAGTTAGCTGAAAAGTACCTTGGCCCCTTCGAGATCATTGGCCAGGCTGGATCCAGAGCTTACATCCTTTGGCTTCCTGACAGCCTTCAGGCGGTCCACCCGGTCTTCCATGTCTCCATGCTCGAACCCACAACCCCAAACACAATCCCAAATCAGGTTCAGTCTCTGCCGCCTCCAATCAAGATCAATGGTGAGACAGAGTACGAGATTTCCGAGATCTTAGACTCCAAGATCAACTGACGCTGTAGACCTTATAATCTCATGTACCCTGTCCATTGGGCTGGTTATGAAGATACCAATGAAGAGACGTCATGGGTCCTTGTGACTGAGCTCGACCATGCTTCTGAGATTGTGACTGACTTCCACTCAGCCTACCCTGCCAAGCCTGACCATGTGTTCCATGAACCTGAGCTTCGGCTCTCTTATTTTCCTTGACTCTTTATATGGCCATTTTCTTAGTTAGACCAAAAACACTCATTTTGCCATGTTCAAATCGGCCGCTTTCCTGAATACTTACACTTGTAGTTCTTGGCTTTCCCCTCTCTAAGTTCTGTCTATCCATCAATCCATCCCCTCTATCCTCTCCTGTTCCTTTTCCTTTGCCTTCCTGAAACAAATACCAAGAAAATTCCCAAACCACATTCCTGAAACTCCCGAACCCATAGTTACATTCACTCATAAAACCTGGCATCATCCATCTCCACGTCTCTGTCCATTTCCTTCTGTTTCCCCTTTCCCTTGTCCCACCTTTCTTCTTCCTTTTCCTTCCCCTTTCCCTTTCCAACCCCCGAAACCACTTCCAAATCCAAGCATGAACCCAAATCCGAACCCAAGCTCAGTCCTATCCCGAACCTTGGTCTGGCTCGGTTCCCATTCCAAACACTTAGTATGAGACCCAGCCTTAACAGACATGACTGATATTATAGTAGACAGTCCCATATGTGGACGTATGGGACAGCTACCTCAGGAGAGAGGTACAGAGGTGGCAGATCCCTTGCCAAGTGCCTGCATGCATGCAGCACAAGGAATCACATATTTTGTGTTCATTTCTATCCCCCTGACACAGTCCACTGACTATGACTCCTAAACTTTGTGGACAGGAGCATTGTGTATTATTCCCAAGTCCCCGCTTAGATAGTTATCAGCAGGATATCATCCCCATATCTCAGGGACTATTTCTGACCCAATGCAGCCTGTGGATCATTTCCCATATCAATATGTACTATTCCAACACATTCTCTCAATATCTTGAACACTAGTAGTCACCACTATTATAGTATCACTAGGTGCAACTCACTGTTTGTTTACCATAGCCCACAGCAATCAATAGTGAAAAAAGAGGAAATCTGGTAATAATGTGAGACTATGTCAAATGGTGAAGAATTCTTTCCTTTTTTTTTTTTTACAATTTAAGACATCAAGAAAATCACCATGACCAGCAACCGAACTGGGGCATGCGGTTGACATAGTCACTCACTGCAAGAAGGATGAAATTCTCAATTTGTAAATACATGATGAAAACACATTCTTTACTTTTAGTACACACATGGTTCTCAAAATTTCCCATACATGTCTAAAACTTTTTGTTCCCTGTACATATTAGAGCATCTTGGAAAGCTTTATGTTTTCTGGAATGTTTTAGACACTAGGAGACATGAAGATAAGGGTATTCTGCATGTCACCTGGTCTCTAGAACATTCCAGAAAACATAAAGTTTTCCAAAACCCTCTAATACACACATGGAACAAAAAGTTTTAGACATGTATGGGCAATTTTGAGAACCAGTTTTCATTGCATAGTTCCAAATTGTGAATTTCATCCTTTTCACAGTGACTTCTAGGAGGATATTAGCAATGAGTGAAAGCCCATCTGGGGGGAATGGCTGGATCATGTGATTAATTGTCATCTAAAACTCTATCTCTTCTGTCAATACAAATGGGTCAGCCATCTTTTATAGACATATCTACTGAACAACAGAGTAACAGCTATACATGTCATGGAGCATCATGCCAACTCTGGGAAATACACCTACCCTCCACTTTTGTGTGAAGTTTCCAGGCACTCCCCTTCCTGTGCTAGATGTGTGCACCATAGATGTGATTGCATAAGCTGAGTTCAAAATGCGCCGTGCCCACGGGATCTGCTGTTCGCACATGATCCCCCCTGCCCTAGAAAGGAAAGGGCATGGCCAGCGCCTGCCTGAATCATGCTTCTCATCCCAACTGTTTCTTCAAAAAAGTGAATAAAGGCAAATAATTATTTCTTGCATCTTATGCAGCAAATATGATTTATTTTGTCACAGTTTATTTCTTATAAATGTTCATCTGGTTTTATTCAGATTTTCTTGATGTTTTAAATTGTACACAAAAAGGAAGGATTCTTCACCAGACTTCCTCCTTTTCCACCATTTGTTGGTGTAGGTTACAGTAAACAAACAGTGACTTGCACCTAGTGTATGGGTGGGTAGCTACTATTGACTGTATGAAATATCTGAGGCAGATATAGCAGATAGCTATAGACTCCACTGTGTTGTTTTGAGCAACTGAAGTCATGATATGTTTGTTACCCTTGACTGGAAGTTGTTATCAGTTGGTGTGTTGTTGTTGTCACTGCGTGTGGTGCTAGTTCATACAACCGATGTTCTTGGACTCACTTCAGGCCTTCATTGTGGCTTGAAAGCTATATTCTCCTCACATCTATCTATGAACCTTATGACTCCCAAGTCCATATGCAACAACTGTTGCAAGACTTGTAACACACAGGATGGCATTTCTTGTGAACTGTAATTGTTTTCATTGACTCTGCATGAACACCCACTGGTGAAACTTGCAAATTATATATATATATATATATTAGCTCTTCCTGACGTGTTGCTACTATTATAATGGCGCCATGATCGCGGTGGTTCTCATTTACACCCTCAATTTTGAGTCTTGTGAGGCCAGCTGTAGGAATATTATTACCAACGAGCAGTACATTTTTTGCGGTCGCTGAACAGTGACGCCCCGCCAAGGATTAATGTTCTCACTTGGGAGAGTCAATGGTGATTACTGTCCCAATTATTTAGCATACACCATAATCTCTGCATTAAATAAGAGCGATATATACAACATGATTGCAGATGCTACATAATAAATGCACAGGTTCAGTGCCACAGCTAGAGAGGCTTGGTGGCCGGTCGCTCTCCACTTGCTGGGACGGTCTGAAATGGGACGGTTGCATCTGCGAGGGCCGTGCTGGGCTTGAACACATCACTCAGCTCAAGATGTTCTAAGCTTGTCAAACCCACTCCACCCACTCCAGTTGTGGTTCCACGAAGACGAAGAACTAGACGTGAAGAGGCGATAGCCACAGTTGCGACGAGCCACCTGACAAACAGAAGATTTTTAGGATATGAATTTATAAATAACGTTTATTCCTACGCCACGCCCATATTCTCTAGTGGACCATTTGCATGGGCAATAGCGAAATAGGAAGCCTGGAGATCCGAGGCTAGAAAAAAGATCGATTAGAAGAATAATAGCCAGTGAGACGTAAATGATTCTCTTACCGAAGACCCTGAAAATCACCCCAGACAGACAGTTGGAGATAATGAATGTACGCAACAAAGTAGGGAGACTTACACCACAAACCAGACTGCACCATCTTTAACGAATAATGTTAAAAGTGGGGCGAGTTTGTTTCCCTCACGAAAGATAGTAGAGAGGGTGGTACCACTGAGGCGGCGCACAACTTGGATGAACTTGACTAGCGTCAGAACGAAGAATATGACTAAGAAAACATGGTGATCAAGTACACGCGAGGCCACGAGATGCTGTGTCTTACGATCTATCACAATTTTGGGTATCCAGGCCACCAAAAGGAGATTGGAACGTGGATCACCATTCGCCAAGCACCCAGAAATGGGGAGCGCAGCAGATTGCGGAATGGTTTGGATGCCTCGAAGAACCACGGCGGCTACGGATATAGCTGTCTGAGTTGTAACGGGAATCAATAAATGCACGACAATAGCCAGTATGCTCACGGATATGTTTACTGTGAAAAACATTATGTTAATTAGAATGTATATTTCAGCTGACAACTCAACTGAGGTACAACGAGGACAACAAGAAAAGCACTGAATTATAATCAGTCATCAAGTAAGTAACAAAACGAGGACAAGTCCTTACTTCGATAGTCGTGTCCGTAGATCGCATACAATCGCATAATGAGCAATACATGTACCGCGGCGGTTGAGATAATGGGGCCACTATATGCTGAAAACCATTGCCATCCTCTACAGCTGTTGGACTGGCACATTAGGAGCTTTGATAGGACTTGCTAAAAGTGAATGCACAACTACAGTCCTAAATTCAGACTGCTGGGCGACGAAATTAGGAGATGCACGGACATGAGTGGAATGTTGTGGCTTTGTGACCACTGTGTCTAATTCAGCAAGAGAGTCAATAAACAGAATGGCGAACACGGACCGGACAGGGTAACGCTAAAAGAAGACCGACTGAGATGTGAAAATTAAATGAACGAGAAGGGATATTTGCGCACATAAGGTGAGTAAGGCTGTAGTATCTTGAAATCAAGTAAAAAATCTTGGCCGTAGACCATCGGCCTCTTTACGCCGATCTTCGAGGTCAGCTGGAAATTCATTCGCAAGAAAATACGTACTTCCATATATAAGCTACCTGTTACTGGCCCCATTATGATGGTCTGCAGCGAAGTTATCGAGTATATGAGACGAACCTCTTGACCGAACGTGAGAAAGATGTCATAACAAACCCAAGCTGTAGCGCCAGCTGTCGAGAAGATGAATAAACCAATGCATGTAGGACAAAGGCAACCAACGAGTCATGAACCTGCAGCCATGTTTACCATTCGGATATCAGACAGAGCCGTGACTAAAGCGGCTGCCTCAGCAGCTGAACCGGCAGCCGACATTTCCTAGAATGGATGGCTCCTAGGGAAGAATAATGTGTGCTTTAAAAACTCTGGAATCGAAGAATTATATAAAAAAGCACTCAATTGGCTTGAGCTGAGCTACAGACGCAACAGATCAATATGTCGGATCTCAGGTCTCAATCATGATATTGAAGACGGCTAGCCCACCGTGTAGCTATTTCCATGTGGGAATTCGAACACGACTTCGTGGGTACATCTCAGTTGCTCGCCAGAGCGTTGTTTCCACAGTGCCGGGTACTAGTACTCTCCATCTCTCAGTAACCAAGACCGAGTCCGACGCGCACAAGCGGAGGGTGAGTCCTGCACATGCGTCCAGTATGTCTGTAGCGAGGGTCGGGCTTAACGCTGGAGCGCCACAGAGGGGCACGGTGATGGGGACGTGAATGCAGCAACGGACTATGTGAGCATGGACACGGCGGCTGGATGAGGAGTGACGTGAATGAACATTGAAGCGGCTGTGTTCGCGACGACCTGTTGAGCCCATTGCATGCCTGACAGCAAAACAGTCTGTACGTCTATCTGCATTCAGCGCGTAGTGGGGTCTTCCTCAGGAATGATCTTCTACCGTAGACAACATATGTCGGAAAAATCCGAATTACCTGATCTGCAGGCCTGCTAGCCTGATCCGGCTGTCACCATCCCAATGGGTCCTGATCAAGCGTCATAATTAGGGCTCGGCACCGTACCCGTACTACAGTTGCGGACAATCAAAGCCCACCAATTTGATATCTCATGATCGGAATTTTTTTTGGACAAACTGAGTTCAGAATCGGATTCAGCGGGTCGAAATACGTCATAAAACACATCTTTTATATTTTTCCTATAACTTTTGAAGGTGGCCAAATTTTTTGGACCAAAAATTTGAAAAATATGTATGCTAAGTTGGGTTCAAAACAGCATGTAGTGATGTAATAGCTCTGTTTTAACCCTGCCATTGTTGTTTTTTCTTCCAGAATATATTTTGGTACACTTGGTCATTGAGTCGTTGTGCACCCGGTGCACAATATTTGCATGGGCTGACTAAGCTCGTGAGTCTGGCATTGATCAGTTGACTTGGGTCGATTAGAAAACGACGTCGAGTAGTTAGATAGAGCTCCTAAGCTTTCGCTTTCGGGGCAGTATGGAGTAACCAATGTCAACGAGCCATTGAAGAGGATACAGCTGTGAGGTGGGAGACCTGTAGAACAAAGGAGTTAAAAATATAATATGTTATTCTTTATTACTCTAGATTTCACAGTCTTTTATATACTAAATAAAATGTCAGTGTATTATGTTGGAGTTTGTAATCTTCGCTGTATTTTGTGGGGTGCACTCGGCGCCTAATAAGACCTAAGCCGTTCTTTCCTACTGCGACCACCCCATAAACTTCTACATATTACTCTAAGCTGCTGTGTCGATGTCGTGCCGGCGCACGGGCACCCAGTCTCACCACGGTTACGTGCGTGCCTGTTCCGGGCTGAGTCATCCTCCGGATTACTACAACTTCCACTTGTTTTTCCGCCACAACCGTTAGCCTGAACTTAATTTGGCAAACGTAACCATGTTCAGCTCATTGAGAGCTGTCGATTGCGCATTTTTTCATATTTTTCCCAAATATTTTGCAGGGTGGCCAAATTTTCAGCGTTGTCAGCCCAAAAATTTTTGAAATAAGGAAATCGGCTCGTAGAATTATGTTCATCAAGGTGTGATGTACATGTTCTAGCAGTTTTTGACTATTCAGGATGTTTGTGGCAGTGTGCATAAATGGGGCCTCCAAATTAGCGAGTTTGATTGTCCGCAACTGTAACCGTACTTACGGTGCCCGTATTACAGTGCCATACCCGTACCGTTGCTCACTGGAGCATATCTGTGTTGGAGTACTACAGCGAGCGCTAGAAGCTACTAGAAGATTAGTAAGCTTGGTCACAGGATATTTAAGTCGAGTCACCGTAGTTAGATTCCTTACGCGTTTGACAGAGCTCAGACAAACGCGATTATTGTTAACTCTCAAGGTCCGCACCGAAAACCTAACACAAACACGTCACGGGTGGCTCCCGTTAACCACAGCTGAACTGCGGACAAGAGAGACCTCGAATCGAGGCGACTCGACGTACAAAGACCCGCGGGCAGTTCCGGGCATCGAACAAAGTCCTCACCTTTTCGAGCCACCACCAATCACAACTACTGCCAATTTTGCAATCAACGACAGCTGCAATAGAGACGGGTGCGGAAGTACGGCGCGCAGGAAACCCCAGCGGATGCCTGAGGTAGCGGCCAACCGCAGTCTCGTTGTGAGCCAGAGGGACAGAAGGGCTCTACTGGAGGGAACGCTGAACCGGGTGATTAGCTGGATGGGCAAGGGAATGTTGGTGATGAGGTGACGAATTGGATGAAGAAATCAAGAAAATTACTTCGAGGTGTATCACACAGGGGAACGATGACCGGTGACTGACTTTCCCACAAGCGCACGGACTCACACACTTTTTGGATCATTGCACCTCAATGCTGCATGAAATGGAGATTCAGATGGAACTCAGGGATTCATGGCAAGCTAGGTTTGAGGGGGTGCATCGTATATTGTGAGCTTCTACGCTCGAGGGGGTGTGTTGGAGTATGGCGAGCGCTAGAAGCTACTAGAATATTAGTAAGCTTGGTCACAGGATATTTAAGTCGAGTCACCGTAGTTAGATTCCTTACACGTTTGACAGAGCTCAGACAAACGCGATTATTGTTAACTCTCGAGGTCTGCACCGAAAACCTAACAATCTGACCGTATGACGGTGACGGCAGGAATGACCCCCGTATGACGCCGTATGAATACGGCCGTATGTATGCAGTGTACGGGTGACGCAGTTATGTAAGGTAACTGTGCTTCAAACATTGCATAAGTACCCGTACACCCAGTTTGTGCTACCCAATACTTCCAACCATACGCTTTGCCATCCACTGCATAAGTACCCGTACACCCAGTTTGTGCTACCCAATACTTCCAACCATACGCTTTGCCATCCACTGCATACGTTCCTCTCCACACCCCCCGGCCCCGGCGCCGTAATGGGGCTACAAAGCAGTCTTTCTAGCAGCCATTAAGTAGCATAACTTCTGCATTATACCCTGACTTGGATCATTGAAGCTTATAGGAACATCATAATCTTACCGGTCAGTATCTCAACTCACCAAGCGTCGGTCACAACATCAGGCTTTGGAAACCATATAACAACTGATCAACTACCTTTCCATTATCAGTCCTGAATATGTACTCTTACAATCTGGCGGCCTCATGGTCCATATATTGCCTGATATTGAAATAAAGAGTTTTCTGACATATATACTGAGTCGGACTGCCAGGATCGCAAGGGACATGTGAGTAAGAGAGTCTGTCTGCATCGCTGCAAAAATAAACATTCTGTGCTTTGCATCCTTGTATAAATTATGGATATGCCTGTGCAAAGTAACAGTGCAGCCCCGCCGCTTGCTCACAGTGGCTCAATGTACACGATGTGGCGGCTTCCAGGTTTACAGCTCGATCTGTATTACACTAGGTGCAAGTCCCTGTTTGTTTACCATAACCTATGTCAACAAATAGTGAAAAGAGAAGAGATCTTGTAATAATTTGAACTATGGCAAATGGTGAAAAATACTTTCTTTTTGTTTACAATTTAAAACATCAAGAAAATAAACACAGGTGAACATTTATAAGAAATAAATTGTGACAAAATAAATCCTATTCACTGCATAAGATGCCAGAAATTATTATTTGCCTTTATTCAGATTTTCTTGATGTTTTAAATTGTAAACAAAAAGAAAAAAAGTATTCTTCACCATTTGCCATAGTTTCAAATTATTACAAGATTTCCTCTTTTTTCACTATTTGTTGCCATAGGTTATGGTAAACAAACAGTGACTTGCAGCTAGTGTTAGTCGGGATCTACATCGGCGTCTCCTGGGGCCTGCTCTGCATTGATGGCGATATCTGGCCCAGCGTGCCCTCTCGATCATGTGCAGTCTCTGGCCCACAGCTAGGCGCGGGGCTCACCTCGGGTTATGCAGCTGTGGCAGCTGTGTCAGTGTGCCTGAGATGGTGCCATCGGCAGCTGTAGTGCACCGGCCGCGGCTGTGCGCTCCCGCTAGGTTGTGCCGTCTCTCTTCTCTCTCGCGCGCAACTGGTGACCCCTCTGCCCTAACCGTTGGTCCCTGTTTTCTTGCTTCTGGCTCCTGCCCTGTCCTCTGCCTTCGCTGGAGTCTCAGATGAGCATCGCCTGGCCCCCGCGCACAGTCCACCCTAGACGCGAAATGTCCCTCAGCCAGCAGCAAGAGTCTGAATGCAAGGTTGTCGTTCGCCGTGGTGGTTACTACAGGTAGCTTCCAAGGTTGAGGTACTGCAAGCGTGGCTGGGGCTCTAAATACTCGCTACTCACCCAATGATCAGCTTGGTGCTGCATTTGCGTGGTTGGGGCCGACGCTTGAAGCTTGACTACCCCGCGAATGATTATCCTCATCACTCAAGTGCAGTCCCGCACACGCAAAACCCGCCAGTTTACTAGCGGGCTGAGAAAACTTTGGCCAATAATTGCCTGAAATTAATCAGACTCGCAGCCTTCGAAAGACATGCATCAATTGCTCAAGTACGACATCAAGAAAAAAGTGTACACGCAAACAAGACGGTGCTGACTCTCCATGCACGCTAAATTATTTGAATCAATGGCAAGAACAACGGTCACGGATCAGGCCCAGGTTTGACGATTCTCCCAATTTCCAGTTCAGATAGTCCGGATGGTCCCTCGCGCAACAGACGGGCGAGGCTGCCTTCCCAGTCACACACCCGTCGTCGCGTGTCCAGCCTCTGCAACTCCGTACGAATCGTCCTCGATGAGAGCAATTCCAGCTCACAATGATACACCCAAGCTCTCTTCGGGAGTGTACGCAGGTGCCACACCATCAGCCGGCCAAATACGAGTTTCTTCAGCGTTGGACAGCACTGAAAACTATCGTGCACAAAATCGTGCTGCTCTCCCGGTGAGAACCAGCATGCAACATGAGCTTTGGCTGGGATATCCAAAAATGGAGACTGGGCTCCATATCCTAGTAAGACGGGGAGTCTCGATTGGTAACTAAGCTGAAGATGAAGAATACAGATGCATCGATCTGCTTGACAATCTTCCCCGGTTGCGGATGTCTCGACGTCACCTCAAGATGGTGCTGTACGTCATGACACAGGCTGGAGCCGTCGGTGTGCCCTCATTAGGGCTGATCACAAAGTGTGTGTCTTTTGCCACACAAATGCCAAATCCCCTTCATCAGGCGGCCAATGGTGATGAACTATACACCTCGTTTATGTACGCGTGGGCGGATGATGTCACTGGAAACTCCACCAAACTCATCAATGCACACAAGAATGTGTACCTTGCTCATGCAAATATCCCTGGCCGGTTGCTTCAACAGGAGTACTTTGTACACTTCATTTCGACTTCCCCTGAGGCCACAACTACAGAACAATTCAAAGCAGTGCAGGGGGCAATTGAGTGAGCAAGAATTCCATTGCTGATGTATGTGCAAGCGGACACACATCAGCCCACCATGTGTATTCAATGCACACACGAGGTTGATGTGCAAATACAGGCTAGTCCTTCCAGGATTACCAGCAGATAACCCTCAGCAATCTGAGGAAGTCACCATATTGGCCCTTCTGGCAACTGCAAGTGTTGCTGGTGCTTTGTGGGGGGGGCAGCAGGCGTACATGAATCCAATGACGGGTACACAGCCCTCCTCCATGTGAGTCACAACCTGGCAAGGTTCCATTAGGATCTATCACTCAAGAGTTCACCCTCAGCCAGTGAGGGCACATACAGTAGAGATGACGGTCTCAGATATTCAGAACCAGCTGAACCAGGCGGCCGAGGGTGCATTGGCACCGGTGTTGAAGATGCAAATGGCATCTGGGACAAAGGATCAGGTGACGCAGGCCAGGATCCTCAAAGTGGTTGCAAAAACTAAGGAAATACAGAAGAACAACCCCCATTGGACATTGACCCATGTGCAATCACAGGCAAAGAAATGGCTCGATAAGCAAACCACTGAACCATGGAGTCCCTTGCTCACCGTTCGAGGTATGAAGTTCATGTTTTTTATCAACCGCATACATGTATCCCTTCATTACTATGGGTGTCATCCTGCACAAAAATCAAATTTCCCGCGCGCGCCGAAAATGTAAACCTGCGCGCGCGCGCGAGCGACTTCCCCACACGCGCAACTGTAAGGGCAACCCTGGCTAGTCGTGGAGATCACACTACCGCACAACTGACAAGGGGAAATCCAAAGTATGTATAAATGAACAGAGCATACAAGAGAGGGGGTTCTCACCTGACAAGGGGAAATCCAAAGAGAAAAGTCTAAGGACCCCCAATGTCAGCGAGCCCGTATTATACTATGCTGCGCAGCCAGGGACAACGCTTGGCACCCGCCATCAACCCTGCATCCCCCTGACCCTTGATCGACCCTTGATGCCACCTATTATGCGAGTCGCTTGATTTCCGACACTGTTCCGGGGCGGAAGTCGGAAATTGGAGTGGAACTGGCAAGGCGAACGGAACTGGTGGAAGTTCTCCCAGAAGCGGAATCGTTCCCGAAAGCGGATGCGGAGATGGAATCGGAACCGGAAGCGGAGTCGGAAATGGAGTCGGAACTGGGTGTGGTGTCGGAACTGGGTGTGGTGTCGGAACTGGAAATGGAAAACAGGGTGTCCCCTGACATCACCCCCCCTCTAGCGTGCTGCGTCCTCGAAGCGCGGGACACAAGGGATTGAAATGCCAGCGAGCGGATTCGGCGAGGGGCACCTGGATGTGTCCTGTAGAACTCCCGGAGTTTGTCAGGAGCGGAAACATCTTGCTCCGGGACCCACGAATTCTCCTCGTACCCATACCCTTCCCATTTCACGAGGAATTGGAGTCGTCCTCGCACAAACCGACTGTCCAGGATCCGTTCTACCACGTAGTGCTCTTCCCCATCTACAATTTCTGGCGGAGGTGGCGGATGAGCCTTCCGACGTGGAATTGGGTCCTCAAGCATAGGGAGTAACTTCACCACGTTGAAGACGGGGTGGAGGCGGGACATGGACATCGGAAGTCGGAGGCGGTATGCATTCCGTCCAACCCTCCGCGTCACTGTGAAGGGCCCAAGGTAGCGGTGGGCAAGCTTCTGCGAAGGGCGTGTGGTG
Organism: Gautieria morchelliformis; assembly: GCA_015179125.1. Classification (NCBI taxonomy): domain Eukaryota; kingdom Fungi; phylum Basidiomycota; class Agaricomycetes; order Gomphales; family Gomphaceae; genus Gautieria; species Gautieria morchelliformis. The sequence continues at coordinate 297,513 of WHVA01000074.1, forward strand.
CGGATGTCACTTGCATCTAGGTACACCTTGTCTCCAACTTGGTACTCTGGGGCAGGAACCCGGCGTCGGTTGTAGTACCTTGCCATGTCATCCTTGGCTTTCGCAAGGGCCGACTTGGCTTCCGAAAGGGTGGAGTCCATGCGGTCTCGGAACTCATTGACCGTCTCGAGTCGGGAGTCAGCCTGGCGTGGTTCGAAGCCCATCCGCGGGTGTCGTCCGGAGTCAAGCATGAAGGGAGTCTGTTGCGTGGCGGAATGGACATGGTTGTTGTATTGGAATTCCGCCAGCGGAAGTAACTCATCCCAGTCATCCTGCCTCTCATTGACAAAGAGGCGGAGATATTGCTCCAACTCCTGATTGACCCGTTCCGTCTGTCCGTCACCCTGCGGATGGTACGCTGTGGTGGTAGCCAGCTTTATGCCGAGCAGGCGGTAGAGCTCCCGAGTCAGTTCCGCGACAAACTGCGGACCTCGGTCGGAAACGACTTGCTTCGGGAGCCCATGCAACTTCCAGACATGTGCAAGGAACAGGCGGGCCGCTCCGAGGGCTGTGATCGTCGTGTGCGTCGGAATGAAGTGGGACACCTTGCTCACCGAATCCACGACGTTCATGATCGCGTCGTAGCCATGAGACTCTGGGAGTTCAACGATGAAGTCGACACTGATGGTGTCCCAGCGGGATTCGGGAATCGGGAGCGGAACAAGTTCTCCGACGGGCGGACGTCGTTGCGCTTTGGTTCGGAGACAAAGGTCACACGTCTTCACGTACTGTCCGATGTAGCGGGACATCTGAGGCCACCAGTAATTCCGAGCCACTAACTCCAGCGTCTTCCACCTGCCAGCATGCCCAGCGACCCGTGTGTCATGGTGCTGGGACACGATGCGACGGCGGAGGTCCGCCCCACCCGGAACATAGACCTTGCCTCTGAAGTGGAGCAGTCCATCACGTTCCGACCATTCCGCTGCCCGTACAGACCGTGAGTGCCCCTTCCGTAGTTCCTCCACTGCCTTCACCACCGACTCCTCCTTCTCTCCATTCCGGTACTGCCTCCGGATATCCCGGAGCATTTCCGCTTCCGCCCCAACTGCAGTTACTCCTTCTAGGGCACGGATTGCAAAGAGACTTGGGCGGAGCAGTGTCATATCCGCGTTGTCTCCACTTCCGCTTCCGTGATCCGCGCGGCGGGATAGGGCATCGGGCTTGCCCATGGTGCGGCCGGGGCGGTGGTGGAGCATGAAGTCAAACCGGGACAGGTGTAGGGACCACCGTGCTTGTCGTCGGTTCAGCTTCTTAGCCATGCGGAAATACTCGAGGTTCTTGTGGTCTGTCCAGATCTCAAAAGGGCATAGAGCACCCTCAAGGAAGTGTCGCCACTCCTCCAGCGCTCGGATGATTGCCAGCATCTCCTTGTCATGGATCTCATAGTTCCGCTCGACCGGACTAAGGCTCTTAGAGAAGAAGGCAATCGGATGCCACCCCCCACCATCTTCCGATGACTGCTGTGACAAGACTGCTCCGGTAGCTGCGTCGGAAGAATCCGCCTCGACTCGATAAGGGCGAGAGTCGTCGGGAAAGATCAGGACCGGGGTGGAAGTGATCAGCTCCTTGAGTTTGTCAAAGGAAGTCTGTTCCGGCTCTCCCCACCGCCATCCAACCTCCTTCTTGGTGAGGTCGAAGAGGGCACGGGCGTGGCAGGAGAAGTCCTTGATGAACCGCCGGTAGAAATTGACAAACCCAATGAAGGACTGGACCTCCTTCTTGTTTCGCGGCACGGGCCAATCCGATACACCGGAAACTTTGACTGGGTCCATTTCCACCTTTCCTTCCGACACAATCACCCCAAGATACTCTATCCGCGTCCGCTCAAATTCGCACTTTTCCGGCTTGAGACACAGGTTGTACTCCCGGAGCCGTTCCAGCACTCTCCGCACGACTTCCCGATGTTCGGACATTGTTTTCGTGAAAATGAGGATGTCATCGAGGTAGACGCAGACAACCCCTTCTGCTATCATGTCACGGGAAAATGTCATTCATCATCGTCTGGAATGTGGCGGGACTGTTGGTGAGGCCAAAGAACATGACCTGTGGCTCAAAGAGTCCTCGATTGGTGCGGAATGCGGCCTTCCACTCGTCTCCCTCCCGGATCCGGACATTGTTGAAGCCCCAGCGGACATCCAGCTTAGTGAAGTACCTCGCCCCGCGGAGTTGTGTGATCAGTTCGGAAATGAGTGGAATGGGGTACCGGTTCTTGATCGTGATCGCATTCAAGGCCCGGTAGTCCTGCACAAGTCTGAGCGAGCCATCCTTCTTCTTGATGAAGAACACCGGAGATGCCATGGGTGACTTGGAGGGCGGATCCTCCCTGTACGGAGGTTTTCCGCAAGGAATGCATCGAGCTCTACCTGCTCCTTGGGTGACAGCGGGTAGACCTTGCAGTTGGTGGGCTTTGACCCAGGCTCCAGCTCGATGGCGTGGTCCCACAGCTTCCGTGGAGGCAGGGTATCAAACGACTCCTTGGAAAAGACGTCCTCGAACTCTCGCAGGTACTCCGGAATTTCCGCCTCTACTCTATCATGCCTCTTGGAGGCTTCAGCAAGGCGTTGCGAAATATTTCCGGTGGCGCGGATGTGTTCCGCTTCCGGCGGAAGGTTTACGTACAGCAAGCGCTCCCCTTCCGCCAGAATGTCTTCCGGGCCGAGTCGGATGACGTCGGAATCGGAATCGGAATCGGAATTGGAAGTGGGATCCGGTTCAAATTCCGCTTCCGAGTCTTCTTCTGCAAGCAGTGGATGGGGGCCAGAACGACATGTCTGTATGAGCCGTTCAGTCTTCCGCTGCTCCTGGCGCTCCTTCCGCACTTCCGACCTGCACAGTGACACTTGGCTGGACATCGACTCATCATACCTTCCGAGTCTGCCAATTGATCTCCGGGTTGTGCTCCTGAAGCAGGTAAACCCGAGGATGATGTCCTGCTTCCCCAGGCTGGTGACTGCAAAGGAAGTGCGTTCTGAGTGTCCATCGTAGCGGAGAATTGTGTCTACTATCTCCGTGATGGACCCTGCCTCATTGGGGCTTCCATCCACATTGAACACCGGGATTGCACGTTGCAACTTCCGCGTGGTCAGTCGGTTCCTTCCACATAGTCCCGGTCCATAAACTGACCAGTGGCCCCGCAATCGACAAGGGCGGGTCCGGATTTGGACTTCCGCCGTATCTGTCGTCTGGATC